>JXCR01062696.1:0-16865 GCA_002079205.1 Phalaenopsis hybrid cultivar | reverse complement strand
AAGAAAGACAGCAGAATAGAAGTAATGAGAAGCATCATGCATTTCCAAGATCAAAAAGAAATCTTTAAGCAAACCATAAGGAATGAAATATTAATGCGAGAGCAAAAATAGTGACGACTATGATCCATTTTTTAATAAAATGTGATTTCTCACGAATAGCAGAAAATTGAGCCGGCTTCAACAAACAGAATGGCATCTCATTCCAAATGTTTGCAGAATGAACCAGATTTATATGGCAACAAAATAAAGGGAAATTTACATACATACCACGTAATTCCTAAAAAAATTACAGATGATGAGCTATTATGGAACAGAAATCATAGAACAAACCATACTCGCACATCATATAAAAAAAGCTTCCATCACTGACAAGCACAACAATTGACGGACCTTCAATGCAACACTGGAAGATCAAGTACCTAATACGAAAGATTTTTAGTGGAAGAACCATAAGACCTTCACTTCGTTGAATTGTGGTTTCATTGTTAACACAATAATGAAGATCTGTCCTTTCTTCAAAAGAAAAAATAAGTGTCAAAATATGCCCAACTATTTACATAAAGTCACTTTAGTCCCAAAATCTATAAAAATACCAAATTAGCCCCCTATACTCTTTTAGCATGAGTTAAAATAGTCCCAAAGAGGATTATCTTAGCTTCCTTAGATGAGAGTGGAGACTAGAATATCCCCCTACAAAGTGTTAATGGACAGTTTGACACAAATAAAAAATTATGTGGGGAGATGCCTTCCTACAATGTTGTCCTAAAAATAAATAAAGAGGTTTATCAACGATGAACTTCACTGAGGCTACAATATTAGAAAAGAAGACAAACAAGAAACAAATAAGAGGGGAAGATAAATTCAGGATTAAAAATGCTATAGCTATGACATATTCCTATATATGGTCCCACCATAAGCCCTATCGAAATACAAGTCTATAGGCATGAGGGAGTTTACCCAAACTACAAAAAAACTCAAGCTACTATATAGTACAACTTATGATTAGTTTTCTTAAAATAAAGTAATAAACTAGTTCATTCATGTTTTGGATTCCTCTTCATCAGTTTTGAGTAGCATTCAAAATACATCCTTGAAAAGCATTGAAATTCAACAGAGCCGCAAAACAGAATCTTGAAAGAATTGATATGTTTTTTAAAAGAGTGAAGTGTCAAAAAAAATCTCCAATCTATTTATATTGGGTCACTTTAGTCCCAAAAGTTTATAATTGTCAAATGAATTCCCAAGCTCTTTTAATATGGGCTGAAATAAACCATAGGAAAGACTAATTTAGCCCTAATTAAAAGAATATGCGGACCAAACTATCATTTTTGTTGAAAATTGGAATAAACCACGCCTTTATTGATTGAAGAGGGGATATTTAAATCCAATTACAGTAGGCACAATAAATGAAAGAAATAAGGCATAATATAATAAATAGAAATAGAATAATACAGAATAAAGAAAAAAAGAAATACATAATGAGGGAATTATAACTAGTAGGCAAGAAATGGTAAATATTAACAACTAGGGATTTTATTAGGATTAGATTGTCGTTATAAATCTAATACTCTCCTTCAAGTTGAAGCAAAGATGTTAATCGTGTTCAACTTGAATTTGGAATCATCAAACAAAGGTTGAGGAAGATTATCGGTGAGTATATCTCCTAGCTGACCACTGTAGGGTACAAAAGACACAAATTTCACCGGACTCCATCTTTTTTTTTTAAATAAAGTGTGTTAATTTCCACATGTTTGGTACAATCATGGTAGATTGGATTGTGAGCAATGTTGATGACGACTATATTATCACATAATAGTTGCGCGGAGCGAAGGTTAGCATACGAAGTTTGCGGAGCATGATGCGTAATCAAAGGTCTTCACAGATCCCCAAAGCCATGGACCGGAATTCAACTTCAGTACTGCTCCGAGCAGTCACACTGTTTTTTATTTTTCCATGTGACCAAATTTCCCCATACAAATGAGCAATACCCTGAGGTGAAACCTCGGCCATGAACAAACCCGGACCAATCGACATATGTATAAACAGCAATAAACTGAGAGGAGTGATAAGAGAAAAAAAAAATTGAGCTCGGTGTATCTTTTAAATAGTGGAGAATCTGGTGGACAGCTTGGACACGATGCTCATAGGGCTTATGCATGAATTGACTCACTATGCCAACTACGTCACATATGTTGGGGCGAGTATGGTGATGTAGATGAGTTTCCCCCCAAGAAGCCAGTAGTCAGTCTTGTTGACAGGCATAGTATTAGGAATGTCGGATAATTTTTCATTGGGATTCATGGAGAAAGTCACTGGTTTGCACAAAAAAAGGTTGTTCTCATTCAAGAGGTAAATCGCATATTCGTGCTGAGATAGGCAAATGTCTCGAGATGATCGAGCCACTTTCATGCCTAAGAAGTATCAGAGAGATCCCAAGTCCTTCATTTCAAAGGATTTAGCAAGAATTCATTCAAGAAGTCCAGTGCTGAGAGAACATTACCTGTAAAAATAATATCGTCAACATAGAAAATAAGAATAGTTACCTGATCATTGGATAAATGTCGAAAAAATATAGTGTGATATGATTGAGCATGAGTAAAACAAAGGCCCACAACCACTTTTGTGAACTTACTAGACCAGACCCTCCGGGTCTGATTTAGCCCATACAGAGACTTTCGTAGCCTGCACACTTACCCTAAGGAGGCAGTAGAGTCAATGCCAGGAGGAAGAGGCATGTGAACCTCTTCCGTAAGCTCTTAATTCAAAGATGTATTCTTGATATCTAACTAGAATAAAGGCCAAGCCAGATTCCCTGCAAAGAACAACAGGACCCGAATAGTGTTTAATTTAGCCACTAGAGCAAATGTCTCCTCATAGTCAACTCCGGAGATCTATGAGTACCATTTGGCAACCAAACGTGTATTGTTGCATTCAAAGGATCCATCAGAGTTGAACTTGGCATTGAAAATCCATCGGCATCCCACAGCTTTTTTACCCTAAGAAAGATCAACGACGTCTCATGTATGATTTCGTTGAAGCATATTATCTCCTCCATTACTATCGTTTTCCAAGCAAGATCAATAAGAGCAACTTCAATAGTACCGAGGATCTGATGGTCCATCTGGTTAATGGCAAATGCTCTGTACATCGGTAATAAACTACGGAAATAGACATAGTTTGCCATAGAATAAAGGGAGCATATTTGATTGCATACATTATTCAAAGAACTAACATTTGCTCGGAGTGGAGTCAAGGTCCTGTAAGGAGTGGGAGCATTGAAACGGGTGCACTGAGTGCAACACGGAAAGTGGGAGAAGGAGATGATGCATTAACTGGATTCTGGAACTCACCGGATGGTGCACTCATCGAGCATGGGACTTTTCAGTAGCGAGAACAATGGGGGGAACAACCATAGAAGTAGAATAAGGGATAATGTCTAAGAACCCAAGCTCCCATCACTTGTGGCCGAGCAAAGAAATAGGCAACACTTTCAAAGAATGAGGCATCAACACTCACATAGATTTTGTTAGTGGTAGGATCAAAGCGTCAATACCCCATTTGAGTGGAGTACCCGAGGAAGAAAAATTTTATGGATCTGGGATCAAGTTTACTCCAATTGTAGACAGTGTTCCGAACAAAGACCTTGCACCCAAAAATCTTGAGGTCTAATGTGGAAAAGATCTGATTGGCAGAGAAGCATGACATTAGGAAAGCTAAGAGCGGCAAAACGTGTGAATTTTAGAGGAAACTCTATTTATGAGATAGTTGGCAAAGAGAATAGCATCTTTCCAAAAACGTTTTAGGACATTAAATTGAAACATAATGGAGCGAGCAACGTCGAGGATACGACAATTTTTCCTCTCGACTACCACATTTTGTTAAGGAGTATTCGTACATGAGCTATGATGGAGGATAGCCTTACTCACCAAAAATTCACCCAAAATAGAGTTGAAGAATTCACGATCATTATCGGTCTAAAGGGCCTAAATAGAAGTTTTGAATTGAGTAAAAAAAAGGTATAGAAAGTTTAGAAGATGACAGCAACTTCCAATTTGTTTTTAAAAATATAAACTCACGTCATCCAAGTGTAGTCATCAATGAAAGTCGTGTACCACCTTTTATTGGTGTATGTGGGAGTGCGAGGCAGCGAGAAGGTCCCCATAGGTCACTATGAATGAGAAAGAAAGGAGCGAAATGAGTGTTGTGCGGGATGAGTAATGGGCCAGATAATGTCTAACTAACTGACATATCTTAAAATTGGAAGGTTTATTATTAGAAAACATCAAAAGATGCGACTCTTTTGAATATTGAAAATAAGGATGATCTAAATGACAATGCAGTAACATAATGGGGCATTCAATGACTCAATATTAGCTACAACTCCTGAGAGGTGTGTCAATATTTTTTGTGCTTTTCTCAAATAGTAGAATCTAGCCACCCTCTTAGCTGATCCAATCATCCTCCCCGTACGACGATCCTGAAAAACATAATCAACAGAAGAAAAATTAGCAACGCAATCAACACCATTCATCAACTTGCTGACAGAAAAGTTATGTTGCAACTAAGGAACATGTAAAATAAACTCCAAAGTTAGATTGGTAGTTAATTAAATCGACCATTTACCAACAATGAAACTATAAGAACCATCGGAAATTCTGATTGAATATTTTCCAAAATCAATGATAGTAACTTAAGAAAGATTGCGAACATCCAAAGTGATTTGTGGCTCCTGAATCAATAATCCACGGACTAGATGATGAATAAAATATGAGAGCTATAGAAAGAGTACCTTGTCGGACATAGGAGGTCAACGACCTGAAGAAACTTGACTGACTCCAACAAGCTTTATAAATTGCTTCATCTGGTTTTTCAGTAATTCGGACGATTATGGGATGTTCTGGGTAGAAATCGGTAGAGTCGTGCCTTGTTCAGTCATCGTCGTGAGTCCATTGGCAGCGGAGGACTTGGCTGAATGTTTATATGTCGGTTTACCGTGACGTTTCCAACACTTGTCCCAAGTGTGAGTGGGTTTATAATAGTACTCACAAGTGGGATGACCGGTTCGCAATGGCAACATGAACGAGGGCTTAGCATTATTTGAGATCAGGGCAGATGACTCGGCTGAAGGTGTAGAAGAGTCGAGCATGACAAGTCTTCTGCTCCCTTCCCGACGAATCTCGGTGAAAGCAGCGTAAGTGGAAAGAAGAGGATCCCGACCAAGAATACAACTCTAAATCTCGTCAAGGTCTTTGTTAAGGCCAACAAGGAATTAGAACATACGATCTTTTTCTATAATCTTTTGGAAGAGGGATAAATCGGCGGGTGAATCCCAAGTGTAAGCGTAGTACAGGTTGCATTCCATCCATAATGGAACGAGGTCATTATAGTCGTTGTCCCCTGTTTTGCCTCCCGGATCCTTTTAGATACCTCATAGAGTTGGCCAAAATTTCTTGCATTCAAGTAGGTATCGCGAACAGTCGTCTAAAGAGCACTAGTTGAAGGAAGAAACAAGTATGAATGACCAATTGGAGTTTCCATGGAGTTTATCAACCATGACATGACAATGAAGTTCTCCACCTCTCAAGCTCCATATATCGGGTCAGCCTTTAGAGCCTTACGAATCATACATGTACGGTGATCGAACTTCCCACACCCTTTCATGAACAAGCAGACTTCTTGGGACCATTGAAATAAGTTGTTTTCGTTCAACTTATGAGTTGTGATCAAGAAATTTGTGTTGGTTTCTAGTCCTGTGGTATGCAAAGGAGTGGAGGTTGGAGTCGATCCTCAATTGGAATCAAGAACGCATTCTGAAGGTGGCCAGTGTTGGAAGAACCTGTCACACTTCCTACTAAGCCAAAGAAATGTGGTTGTAATTCTAAGCCATCGACGAATTCCAGCAGGATCAGTGGTAGACAAGCACAACTGCAAGAATCCAGACACATGCAGAGACGTTGGACAGCCTCCGGAGAATTTTGTCGCCGATGGAAAAAGGTTTCGGACAAGCAGTAAGGAGCACCTTCAGGTATCCAGTGGTTCGGTCTTGCAGAAGGCAGAGGCTTGTTCCTGCAAACGGAAGGCAGAAA
The DNA here is from genome assembly GCA_002079205.1 of Phalaenopsis hybrid cultivar. Classification (NCBI taxonomy): domain Eukaryota; kingdom Viridiplantae; phylum Streptophyta; class Magnoliopsida; order Asparagales; family Orchidaceae; genus Phalaenopsis; species Phalaenopsis hybrid cultivar. Next base: position 10,779 of record JXCR01062696.1, on the reverse strand, counting down.
GAATAGGGAACCAGCGGTTTTCTATTGCAAACTGAAGGAAAAGGAACCAGCGATTTGCTCTTGCAGACNGGAGCACCTTCAGGTATCCAGTGGTTCGGTCTTGCAGAAGGCAGAGGCTTGTTCCTGCAGACGGAAGGCAGAAAGAATAGGGAACCAGCGGTTTTCTATTGCAAACTGAAGGAAAGGAACCAGCGATTTGCTCTTGCAGACAGGACGCAGAGGGAACGGATGGGAGTCNAAAGTCCTATAGCTAGACCTAGGCTACTAAAGAAATTTCTAGACCTCAACCAAAAGTGAGGTCAACAAGGACGCAGAGGGAACGGACGGGAGTTGCAAACGGGAGGCAAAGGGAACAACAGCTGCTCCTGTAGATTTCAGAAGTGACAGATGACTACAAAGAATCACCAATGGAGACCGGCGGCTAGGAGTCTTTGCGTGGTCTGCGGCGGCATGGATCTAGGGTTAGGCTCTAATATCATGTTAAAAATTGGAATAGAACAGCACACCTTTATTGCTATAAGAGAGATTTAAACCCAATTATAGTAGACACAACAAAGGAAAGAAGTAAAGCAAAATACAATAAATAGGAAAAGAATAAAACGGAATAAAGTAAAAAGGAAATATAAAATAAGGGAATTTAATAAGTATTAAAGACTAGGGATTTGATTAGGATTTGATGGTCGTTATAAATCTAAAAACTTTTATAGATTCTGGNATCATGTTAAAAATTGGAATAGAACAGCACACCTTTATTGCTATAAGAGAGATTTAAACCCAATTATAGTAGGCACAACAAAGGAAAGAAGTAAAGCAAAATACAATAAACAGGAAAAGAATAAAACGGAATAAAGCAAAAAGGAAATATAAAATAAGGGAATTTAATATGTATTAACGACTAGGAATTTGATTAGGATTTGATGGTCGTTATAAATCTAAAAACTTTTATAGATTCTGAGATTAAAATGGCCCACTAAAAAACGTCAGTGATACATTTTGGCACTTTTATCTTCTTCTAAAAAAAAGAATTTGACTGAAACCCTTTCCATCCTTGTGACTGCAGTGAGAAGCAATTAACATTTCACAGAAACTACAGAAATTCATAAAATGGTCAAGAATGATTAAGTAAAGTAAAAAACCTGGTCCAAGGGAGGCAATTCCATAAACCTTTGGTAGTACAGCTCCCAATCAGGCTCCACCTCAACATTGATGGGTGTCACCAGATAAACCAAGTGTAAATCAGATGCAAGCACAAATCCTTCTCTTGCTCTCGAAAGATCATTCAGAACAACCTACAAACATGAGATTCAAAGCAAAGATCAATAGAGTATATAAGAAAAAAATAGATAATTCACAACAGGCAAAAAGTACAAATATAAAGCTTCAGACCAATGATTCCTCGGGACTAAGAGAACTGCCAAATGAAGCACGGCCAAGAGGTGTTGAACTATACAACCCAGTTTCTTCGTTCCATTCGAGAAATTTCTTACGGCATAACCATCGAAGAGAATCTTGAGCTGATGCCACAACATCTTCAAAGGGTTTAGTGGAATTCAGAAGGGTACATCTGACATAACGATGAATGTCATGTGCTGATTGCACAATGCCCCCTGCAACCACCTCCATAATTGCATGAGTCATGCCATTTTTCTCTTCAGAAAGACACGATTGCAAAGGGGGACAACTATCATTGAGAATGGCTATAACTTTTTTTATCTCATCAGACTTGCAAATAAGTATCTGAAAAATCATTCATTATAACTCGAGAATATGACCTCATATAATGATAAAAAGAAAAAAAAAATAGTATAAAGTAAGATAAGTATAATGAACAAAAATAAGAAAGATTTACGTACATATCAATCAATTCTTACTTTATTTATATGACATCTTACATATGCATGAAAAGGTATATTACACTTTTAAAAAAGTTTAAATGGTTGTATTTTTTGTGTGATGTGACAGATTAGGGTGTTATAAATGTAAACTGTAAAGTTTATATGTTAGATATGTAAATACATAAGAATTGGGCGGTATGATGTAGATGCCCCAAAAAAAATGTGATAGCATGTTAATGTTGAATTGATATGAAACACGAAAAAAATTACAAACAACAGGAAATCATACACTTTCTCCTCGAGCATCTATTCCAGTTCGACCAGCACGGCCAGCCATTTGTCTATATCGAGTTCCATCGATGAAATCACGGCCAATCCGTGGCTGCCTGAATATAACCCGCCTGGCAGGTAGATTAACACCAGCGGCTAATGTTGATGTAGCAGTCAAAACACGCACAATTCCTTTGCGATAACACATTTCTATTATCTCCCTTTCCTCAACCTATGAATCATTAGAAGTAAATAGTTTATAAGCAAAAAGTATGGAAGAAAAGCTACTGAGATTTCAGCATAATTAAGCTTTTAATTGCATAGGAATTAAAATACAGAGATGGAGTAGTATAAGCTAGGTAGAGTAGGAAAAATAAAAAAGCTGAGGTAAGTACCAATGATAATTAAATATGCATTGTCCAGTATCTTCTTAGGAATTATAATTTCCTAAACCTATGAACTGCAGATTGAGAGTTTTTTTCATGAGGGAAAACTTTACGTGTTTCTTAGAGAAGGGTATACAGTGTTTTTTTAAAATTAATTTACCTTTTTAGTCTTCCTTCCTAAGGGTGTTTCTTAGAGAAGGGTATACAGTGTTTTTTTAAAATTAATTTTTAGTCTTCCTTCCTAAGGGTAGTGTCGTAATTAGAAGTTTAGGACTTTTGTTGGAAGCTTATAAGCACCAGATTGTTATGTTAGAAGGGGAGGCATTTTTGGAGTTTTTATAAAGCAACTTTGAGTTTAGTTTCAGATTTTATCCTGAAAATTGGGGAATGATTTCCCTTATGTGGGTGGATTCCCCAAATTTGGAGAGGAGAAAGCTGTTCATATTGGAGTCAAAGACTTCTCCAAAATCGTTCAACCCATCTCGGTACCAGCTCTTTCATTCATTCAAGGACAAAGTTTCTAGTTTGGTAGCGATTTTCATAATGCGGGATGGATTTGCAATATTATTTTGAGACCCATACAAGTAGAAAATAAGCAAATGAGATGAGGTGATATGGAGAAAATAGAGAACAAAGAGATCAAAGGATGAAGGTTGCAGGAAGTTTGAAAGAAGGCGTGACTTAGACCAAGAAAGTGGATGTTGTACAGGTATGTAAAGAAATAGAGTGATCGAGACTTGCAGATATGCAAGAAGGATAAAAAATAATGAATGAAAAAATATACCGTAAGGCCAGCATGATGATACGCTACACCAGAAGGTAAAGTTTCTTCAAAAATGGGGTCCAAGCCAGAAGGACATCTTCTCAAGGCTTCAATAGCTGAGGAATAATCTTTGTATTCACAGTCAACACCACGCATGGAAATAGAATACCCTTTTAAGAACTTGGAGATATGCCTTGCAGTTATTTCGCAACCTTTCCGGCTGGAGCAAAATAATAACACTGAGTGACCCTCTTGAACAACCTGGGTAAAAGGTTATTTTGAAAAAGTACATAGTACATAAATAAAACTTCTTTGAATGCTTAAAAAAAACAAATATTGATAACTAAAAATAGTATTGACAGGACAAATAAAATATACTAACCTCATTGCAAAGTTCCACAATATGATCTGGGTCTTTTCCGCCAAGGTCAGCAGGTTTTGGTAAAACACGAATAACATCCATCTTTTTATCATAAATGGTATTTCCTACTTTAATGAATTCCTCTAGTGGGACTGGTCTAAAATCAGTCTGATACAGTGCTGCCTGCAAGTTCAACAATAATTCTTTTAGGAAAAAAAAAAAATTGGCTAAACAACTGTGCAATTAGCGGGAACATGGCAGCACAGTCATACATAATTTTAATTTATCAAATTGCAACTCCTTTATGCGCACTTTCATCTCCTAACAGTAAATAGATAGATACTTGGGTGTGAATTTATAATATCCATGCTCATTAAAAAACAGAAATGACCGAAAGAACTAAGTAAAAATATTAACTGAAATAGCAGAATATGAATCAGGTCTAAAGCAAATGATTAAAGAAACACATATATGAACAAAAGGTTACATTACCACTATAGGTAATCCAGCTCTGCCTTTTAATTTCCATACTCCATAGGAAAAAATGTAAAAATAAATTACATTTACTTCCTCCAAAGGTACCCCCGTCATAATTTTCAAAATTAAACAGAGAAAAGTGTAAATTCTCACTTGAAGCCAATCAGCCACGGCTGAAAGATTAGGCATGGTGGCACTCATTCCAACAATCTGCATACCACATGCAACATCTGTTTTTCCACTACTGTTTGTTGAACCCTCTTCACTACAAGATTCTGAGATCCCTTCTCCAGCAGCATAACGCAGCTTAGTCAGCATTAGCTCCAAAAGATATCCTCTATGTTGGTCACCAACCTAAAATCACTAATCTGAAAATTTAAGTGCCTCAAAAAAGGTAGAGCGTCAATAAAAGAAAAAACATAATGTGCTAAACGTAAACATAAAAGAATAAAGTAGAAAATATAGACAGTAGTGAAAAAATCTTGCCACATAAAAAAAAAATCGTTAATCAAAATGAAAATCTTTCCAAATAAAACTATATAACATAGCGGAAACAAAGTCATGAATTCATTTTTGCACCAATTATTTTGCACAAATTCTACAGTATAGCTTTTGAAACATGTCACCCCTAAGCTTGACGGAAATAATAAAAGGTGCCGGTTAGAAGAGATCAGTTAAAGCCATAACTAACATTCAATTTACCCTTGAAGTTAAATGAGAAAACAAGATAAAAATTCAATTAAAATTCAGGAAACTCCAATTATTTTTCCTTTAAAACAATGGTCACCAAGCAAGGCAAAAACTACTATATTCTTCAAAACAATATAGGCACATTAAAAACAAATTTTATTTTAAAATTTTATGTTAAAAATAGCTTGTTTGAATACTACACCTTTTTTTCATGGCAATTATGCATTAATTAAAAATTTAGTGGTAGTTTGTACCTTTAGTTACTGGGCTGATTCTATAAATAGTCGCTTAATTTTTGAAAAAAAACCCGTGATGTTAAAAAAGACAGCCTTGATCTATATATATATGAATTAAGAAAGACATTTTAAAAACCAAATAGACAACTCACCATATGAAGTTCATCAATCACAATAATTCCAACTTCAGAAAGACGTCCTTCTTCTAGCAACCTATTAATCAACGAATTGGCTTTCTCAATTGTACAAACAGCTACTGATGTATCTTTAGGAAGCGAGCCACCGCCTTGGTTACCATAGAAGCTACGAACATGCTTGCCAAGAGGCTCTAGTAGTAGTTCCAAATGTTCCGCCTTAAAGAAATAAAAGTGTAAATAAATTAATGATATTAAAAAGGGATAGTTACATAAATACGACTCAATTCCTATGCATTTATATATCTAATAACTAAATTTTAATTTGTTCATGTAGACCACCTTACCTATACATGAAAAGGTGTATTTAGTTTTTAAAATAGTGGTATTTTTATAAGATATGATAGATTTGGATGGTATCAATAGATAAAATGAAGTTTAGGTGATAGATATGTAAATACATAAGAATTGGGTGATATGTATGTAATAGCCCTATTAAAAATTGTCACTGACAACAATACAGCGAATAAAAGCACCTTTTCAGCACAAATTGATACATAGGGAAGAACAAGAAGCGCCATTTTTCCTGTTGCTATAACTCTCCTTAGCATCAAAATTTCAGCAACAAAACTTTTGCCAGCGCTGAAAAGTAGCAAATACTTGTAAATGATGCAGAAAATTTTCCAAATTGATAGGGGCTCAGCCAAAACTGATTTAGGGTTAATCAAAGTTGTATAAAGAAGTAAATTACTATGAAATGATTATATAGATAATGCTAACGACAAAATTAAAAACTCAAAAAAGTTTTGAAATACTTTATAAAATGATGTAGAATTGCCTGTGTTTAAAAAAATTAACCAATGATGTATCAAATTTAGCCATCACCAGTTTCTTCAATGATTAATGTTCACATCAATAACAAAAAAAGAGAAATTTTTTCTTAATAAACACAAATACTGTCCTCCTCTCATTTAAATCATTACTTCAACAATGTTAAATATTAAATGACCAGAAAACAATTCTAGCTCGTTTTCTATTATTTTACTATATTATATGAAATGCAGTTTTCTTTTTTTTCTTTTTCTTTTTTTTTTTTTCTTTGGCATTGAGTGTGCTTGCTAGCTTAAATTATCAACCCAAACCATGGGAAAAAAACAGTTAAATTCTTTTTGAAATTAATACCTTTCCTAGTTTATTAAAATCGAAGTTTTGCTGGTTAAAAGCCGGCAGATAAATCATACCAATACAGCCATTTGTAGTAACGTGAATCATGATAATCTCTATATTTTTTATCCTCCGTAAGGAATAAAATAAGTTCCTGCAACCCATCATTGCTAAGGAAAAAAAAAATTTAGTAGTATACAAGCTCATAATGATATTCCAAGTTTGTTAAGTGTAACTAAAATGATTTACGAATATGCCACGTAATATTATAACAAAATAAGTCGCATGTCTGAAATATTATGATCAAGCTATTTTGCTGACAATAGGATATATTTGCATTACAAGATTTTACAATTAATTAAATTACTGCAAGTGTCTAGACTGCAGTAAATTCAGCCAAAAGGTCCATCAACCAAAAGAGAAGGTCAAAATCTAGAAACATAATTTGTTGAATTTGGGCAAGCTTGAGTTTAATGCAAGTACAAAACCTCGTAGATGCACAATACACAAGATTTCTTCTCTCCAGAACACCATCTACACGAAGACAATCAGCCTGCGATATTTAACAAGAATGACCATCAGATTTGTTCAATAGATCTATCAAACAACATAGCTTATATGCATGTTTTTTCAACTAAAAAAGCAAAAAAATTAACAAACAGTGAACAGAAGTTGGAAAACTAACAAAAACACAGACAACTAAACCTAACAAAAAAATAGCTACAGAATTAAAAAAAAATAGAAGATCCAATTATTTTTTGTATGGATTAGAAAAATGAAATTTTGATGTCAAATGGCCAATAGTTTTTGGGCAGCTTAATACCAAACTTATAATACATGGCCACTAAGCTAAGCTAAAATTAAATCAAGGGATATTTACATAAGCACCATACAATTCTTATGTATTTATGAATCTAACACCTAAAGTTTGACATTTACACTTTTAACACTTCGGTATCATACATATATGCATGAAAATGTGTATCTCACTTTTAAAGATTTAAGAAAGGTGGTATTTTTTATGCGATGATAAGAATTTGAGTGGTATGCATGTAGATATGAATGTTCAGGTGGTAGAGATGTAAATACATAAGACTTTTGTGGTGTGTATGTAAATACCCCTTAAATCAAATTATTGACAGGATAAATCAAACCCAATAAAAAAATTAAGCCCTTCGGACAAAACTAAAACTTTCAAGGTGAATAAAAATCCCTATTTTTTCCAAAAAAAAAAGTATCTTTGAAGCTTTTTCCCTTTTAACATGAACACAATGCCTATGGAGTGTAAAAAATAGATATTGCATCATCGTAGAAAAAACAAGATCCTGCACTTAAACAAACAGGTGTACAAAAAACAATGTCTAGTAATTTCAAAATATAAGTCATCAATAATAATTTAAACCACAAAGAAATGGGTGATTTGACTAGTAAAACCTCCACTCAATACAAATAATCTCTCCATCTTTTCATGATTAAAGAGAGAAGTAAATTATGTATATTTGACAATTAATTCATCGCAGTAATTAAAAATTTGTTTGGAACAATTGTGGTGTTACGGTTTTATTGTATGAAATAAAATCACTATTATCAAAAAGTAGAATATGTTGCTTCATAAATATGTTTCTAGCTCATAAATAAAAAAAAAAGGATGAATATTCAAGTTGGAATTTTCAAAGCATTTTTCCCTCACACACCGAACCTGTCATTTAAAAACATGGATAACTACATACATAGCACTCGAAAAGTTGCTATTTACAAAAACCAGCACCTAGTTGATTTTTTTGAACTATCGAACCAATGCATTTACTCATGTCATGATCAAATCATTGTGAATTCGATAAACTAAAAAATATTGGTTGTCGTTTTACGTTCAATTTTAATATTTGAGAGAAAATTTGAAACATGGATGAAAGAGAGTGCTAGTTTTGTAAATAATTTTAAGTACTTTGTATTGATTGATAATATTGAATATTTACCTACCTATGAAGAATAAGTAAATAATTAACAAAGAAAAAGAGAATAAACCTGCCAAGGATAGAGTTTTGTAATGCCTTTCTTCGAATAAACACCAACAAGTTCAGAAGGGAGCCAATTGCTAAGCAGCAAATTATCCCTCAAAGAGATAGAAGTAGCTGGTGTATTGTTTTCTTCATGCTGGACTTGAGCATCCATATTTTCATGTAAAGCAGAAATATTTGTCGAACCAACATGTGATGAATTAGCACTTCTCCCCACATTTCCAACGTATTTGGCAAAATCAGGAACGGGTTGACGCAACTTTCCATTCAACATTCGTGTGTTATTTCTGTTCTGTTTTTTATCAAAAACTTTTCTGAATGCCTCGCTTTCACAACTATTATCATGTACTTTTTGATCATTTACGGAATCACTATCTACATGCCCACCCTGATCAGAATTCTTGTCGTTATTGTTCTCCTCGTGGATAAAATCAAAATGCCTTACTGTCAAAGGTGACATTGCATTCTGCTGAATAGGTAGCATTTTAATTTCTTCAGACTTCATTATAGCATTTCCTGCAACATTTTGTGCTTCTGACTTAACAATATCTAAATTACAAAGATATTCAGAATTCTGAGGAGCAACACAAGATGAAGCATCTTTTAAAAATATCTTGCAAGACCTCTCATTTATTGAAATTTGTGAACTTTCAAGGAGCCTTTCGAATGGAATAATTAAACCATCAGCAACTTGAATTGCTTCATTCCAAAATTCTTCCCCTGGTGAGAACTTGGAACTTCTAGAGACAGATTTAGGGGTTTCAACAGATGAAACAAGCGCATTAAACCCGTACTTTACTGATTTTAGATCTGGAGACTTACTACATCTTCTTAAGCTGACACGAAAAGTATCAGCCTCACCAATTTCTTTGCAACCATTAGATACTGCCACCTGCACAAATATTAAAATGTTAAAGTTTACTAAGGGTTAATAAGCACAGTTCTTATATATTTACATACCACACCCAAAGTTCGATATTAACACTTACAGAAAGTTGGTCATAAAATTATGCAAGAAAATGTGTGTTTCACTGCTAAAAAGAGAGTGATGGTGTTATATTTTAAGTGATGTTAATGATTTGAGTGGTATGCATGTAAATATGAATGTTCAGGTGTTTGATAGTAAAAACATGAGAATTATGTGGTATATAATTAACTTATAAATTACTTTGTAGTCATTACCTCAGAAGCATTCTCACGTGTATCAACTCTTGTAACAACTCTATCTATGATGCAGTGCTTTTTACTGCAGGAGGATAACAAAAGACTGCCATCTCGTTTTCTTCCTTTAGCCTCTCTTGTCTCCGGTAAGGCAGATTGAAGATCACTTATTAAACAAAAAGTAGACGCATTTAGGGTTAATTGTGAAAAAAAAAACATAAATTATTGCAATAATTTTATCCAATTTTAAGCCATAAGATCTCATAATCTACAAGAAATGTTAGTCGTTGATGAATCATAGATGTATACAAATATAAATATTACCTGCAATACAAAGAGAGGAAATCATTTGCAAACTTTTTGAGCTCCAAATTCTCTCCACCTGACTCCAACGCCACTTCTTCCTTAGAAGGAGCTTCTGCACTGATAACCTCACGGGCAACCAAAGCTTCAGAAAGAGCTCCTGTTTGATTCTTAAAAACACTTTCATCCGTCTTTGAGACACCTGTAAACTCTGGAGATGACGATAAAGGTTTCTCGGCGATGACAGAACCCAGCCCAATCTCCAATGTCAAATTCCTCTTAACCGGGCCGGTGCGCGAAGAAGTGTCGTTGGGGGTAGAGTGGGTGTTTGCATTCGGAGATTTAACCAAATATCCAGCTAGACTGCCCTTGGGAGATCCGGTAAACGAGCTTTTTGGATTTTTCTCGGAACTTCGTTTCTTAGAGGCGAAGAACTGTTTAATTATAGATGACAAAAAGGTATAAAAAGGGAATACATTTCGTGTAAAAAATTTTTTAATGTGAAAGAGAAAGAAGGATTGTAAGAAAAAATGAATAGGGTTTCGCAGAGAAATGCCTGATTGATTCGAACTTGAGGAGAGCCGGAGGACATAGTCTCGTTGAGAAGGGAGGCAGCTTGCCACTTTGATGAGAGAAAAAGATAACTTCAATGGCGAATGAGGGCAAACTTTGAGAAAGAAATTTGGGCTGCGCTTCTTTTGAACAAACGAAACCGCGCAACTTGATTTGGTTCAAAGGAGAGTAACCGCCCGTTTGGGGCCAGCTTTTCTCCGATGCGCGTTCTAGATATGTCCCCAGGAGCATTTAAATATTGCACTTTCCCCGTAGGAAATCATATTTTTGAGTTATTTTCAATAATTCTGAAATAATGCAGAAATAACTCAAAAATAAAGATTGCGGATTATTTTTAGATTATTTTGGAATTATTAAAAATAACCCAGAAATAAGCTGAAAATAACCCAGGAATAACCTGAGGGGCAC
>JXCR01062688.1:0-34818 GCA_002079205.1 Phalaenopsis hybrid cultivar | reverse complement strand
ATGATATGTCTTCAACGGAAAAGAGAAGAGGCAGGGGCCGCCCACGTTATTATGTAATTGAAATATTGGAATATTTTTGGATTATTGGATGTAATGATGTAATCAGTTTTTAGACATTGATTAATTTTATTGAAGTTCATTATTATTATTTTTTGTAGTTTGAGAATTAATTATTGTTTCTTATATATTTTGTAAAGATGCATTTTAATTTTTAAAAGATAAATTGATGTAATTCAATTTTTTAAAAGATATGAAAATTAATATTTAAATTGTTGTCTATTTAGCAATTGCAAAAATATATACAATTTTGAAAATTTTCAAATATTTCAGCCATTTCGAACATTTCGAACATTTCGAACATTTCGAACATTTCGAACATTTCGAATTCGAACAATTCGAACAATTCGAACAATTCGAACAATTCGAACATTTTCGAACCGAACACGAACTGACTATTCACGAACAATTTCGAACACGAGCCTATTTCAAACAAACTATATTTCAAACGAACCGAACACGAACACGACCGCTGTTCGTTCGTGTTCGGTTCGTTTACACCCCTAGCTACCGTTTGAATAAGTATGATTTATGTTGTACACCTTTCGTAGGGATTAATCACCATCGGCAAAACGTTCTATTCAGAGTTGGTTTTTTATCTGACGAGACGATAGAATCATTCAAGTGGTTATTCAAAACCTTCATTCGTATAATGGATGATAAACATCCAATTACAATGTTTACAGATCAGGATCAAGCGATGACAAGAGCAATTGCAGATTGTTTTCCTTTCACAAGACAGATTAGGTCAATGGCATATCTATAAGAAATTTTTGTCGAAAGTTCATTGCGGTGTGACGTATAAGTGCGTTAACAATCTATTTTACAAATGCATGAGCAAGTGTGATTCGAAAGATGAGTTCAAAGTTACTTGGGCTCTACTGATCAAGCAAGAAAACCTGCACAACAACATGTCGCTAGATTCATTGTACCCTACAAGACATAACTGGTCAACTGCATTTAATTAAAAAAATTTTGGGATGGGAATATTATCTACACAAAGAAGTGGGTCCACAAACAATGTCTGTCATGGTGCATCGAAGCTCACTTGTTCCCTCACAGATTGTTTTCTGGGTCTAGAAAATATTATGAAGTCATGGAGAAGGAACGAAAAAGATGAAGACTTCAAAAGTTTTCAAAATGTTATTACATCGACAGTTAAAATAAGTTCGGTGTTGAGGCAAGCTGCAACGTATTATACCCAGAAGCTCTACTTTATGTTTGAGGAAGAGTTACTTCATGGGCTATGTGGATTGACCGTCGATTTCTCAGTTGAGAATCCATTTGAATTCTATGTTAGATATTTGGATAATCAAGACACAAGTAGTACCTGGCTTGTTACATTTGATAGACTTAATTGCGACATCATCTGCAGTTGCAAGAAATTCGAAATGATGGGTCTGCTTTGCTCACACTCTTTACGCTTCTTTAACGCTAACAAAATAACAAAGATTTCAGAGAAATATTTGTTATTCAAATAGTCTGCTATGACAAAGAAAGATATGTAATAGTTTTGGATACAAACATATGAAAGACTCTCAGGCTCAAGTGTCTTGCACAATTTCCAGAGGAATCCTATTTCGGTCACATGCTCAAAAGCTTGTCTACCAATTAATTAATAAAGCTCAAGGAAATGAACGTGCCAAGAAATATATAATTGAATTATTGAAAACAATGTCTGAAGGTGTTGAGGATATATTAGATGGGAATGATCCTAAACCAAATAGACCAAACAAAAAAAAGAAATCCCATAACTGTGGCTGCAATGTGAATGATCTCGCAAAAATGAGACCAAAAGATATTTTTAATGCAAAGTTGAAAGGATACTGGGAAAAAAACAAGAGAGCCAAAGGTATATATTTCTATATTCCATATATTTATCATTTTACATTCCATATATTTACGATTATATGCAAAATTAATTATCTTATATTTTTACCACTGTATGCAGGAAAAAATCAAGAAAAATATACGAGCCAAGATCCGCACATCCATTACGACGCAAATACGATTGCAGTGTCACACTCGCTGAGTCAGGAAATTATCACACCAGATCCTACATGCTCTGTGCCCAATATAATTCACCTGTTTTGATGTGTTGTGCCCACTTTACCCCATCTGTACTAATGTACTAGTTCATATAACATTATTCTAAATGGAAGTTGTATATATATGTTTTGTAATTCACCTATACTAGTTCATATAACATTATTCTAAATCTAACAATGCTCCAACAATAACCTAACAGTACTCCAAGGATAACCCAACAATAACCTAAGAATAATCTAATAATAACTTAACAATACTCCGTCAATAACCTAACAATACTCCAACAATAACCTAATAATACTCCAAGAATAATCTAACAATAACATAAGAATAATCTAACAATAACGTAACAATAACCTAAGAATAATGTAACAATACTCCAACAATAACCTAACAATACTCCAACAATAACCTAACAATAACTTAAGAATAACCTAACAATAATCTAAGAATAACCCAACAATAACGTAACAATAACCTTGGAATAACCTAACAATACTCCAAAAATAACCTAAAATTAACCCAACAATAACATAACAATACCTCAACAATAACCTAAAATTACTCCAACAATACACAGTACCTCAGTAATAACACAGCAATACTCCCACAATAGTCTAACAGTACTCCGTCAATAACCCAACAATAACCTAACAATAACATAATTATAACCTAACAATAATCTAAGAATAACCCAACAATAACGTAACAATAACCTAACAATAACCTGACAATGACCTAATAATACTCCGACAATAACCTCACAATAACCTAACAATAACCTAGCAATACTCTGACAATAATCTAACAATACTCCGTCAATAACCTAAGGAATAACCTAACAATAACCTAAGAATAACCCAACAATAACGTTATAATAATCTAACAATATTCGAAGAATAACCTAAAAATAATCCAACAATGACGTAATAATACCTCAACAATAACCTAAAATTACTCCAGCAATAACATAGTACCCCAGTAATAACACAGCAAGACTCCCACAATTGTCTAACAATACTCAGACAATAACACAACAATACTCCCACAATAACCTAACAATAACACGACAATACCCCAACAATAACACAGCAATACTCCCACAATACATCAACCGTAACAATAACTTAAATACATTCACCCCTGCAATAAGATATCAAACTGCTATAGATTTCGCATTTCAAACACAACAGAAAACTATATAGACCAAATCAAAGGCATATAAGCCTGCCAAATTGCAGTCATTCAACCTGTAAAACATAAATACATTCACCCCTGCATTTATTCTCCAAATAATTTATATCTACAGATTTCATATATTAGCTCTGCCCTAAACCAAGGCATCTCAGCTTGCCAGTCTATATGGTCTTTCAATTTAATCTTGTCTTTCTGTACAATTGCTTTCATATATTTACAAACAAATATACCGCAGTCGATACTATTACTTTGTGTGGGAATGTCTCTTGTCGTGATAACATCTCAATTACTCGGGTCACTGCGGAAAGCTTTCCCGGTATCCTTACGAAGATGTCTTATCTGTTAATTCGAATGGTAGTTTAAAATAGTGAAAGAACACAGTTTATGTCAGTTGTTAGTTAGATAAGGGTTAGAGTTTTACCACGTCGCAGGTGACTACCAAATGCATTTTATCAGGCTATGAGTCATAGAATCTCCACTTGCGACCCTTCTGGTTCCCAACAAGTAGAGTCCAATGTCTATTATTAATTATTGGAACTAAAATTGCCTCTACTTGAGATATAGCTTCCATTGTGACGTGGGCAACAATATCTCGTAGAGGATGGTATCTGAACTCCTGCATATACAAAATAAATGAGTTTAAAATAGCATGAACAACTAACATTGATGAGAATTTTATTACTTACCCAATATGTCGGAGAGACGTACAAATAGGGCCTAAAAGAATCAGGGGACTGTCGCTTACAATTATCTAATTCAATGACAACATATCTACATGTTCTACCCCAACTTCTTTATTATCCCAAAGTGCTTCAAGTTCATTTCGACTTATATAAATGTGACCCTGAGCTTATTATGTCATCCCTGCATATTGATTGAACGATTTTTATTAGATTTAATAAACAGTTGACAAAAAAGTGTTATGTTTTTACGTACCTTTCTTTGTACATTTTTAAACAAGTATCTATGATCTGTTGCATATGTGATGGTAGTAGTTCTCTGTCGGGGAACTCTACGGCTGAACAATGGAGGGCACCTTCGTATGAAACAATTGCGCCCAGCTGTACATCCTCCAAAGCTTCTTTAGTCTTCTCTTCCCTAGCTTCATCGAGCTGTGGAGATGGTATAATAATTGGCGTAGAAGAATCATAAATATGTTCTACTAAATCATCTATCTTAGAGGTCGACAGTTCTTCCATTTTCTTTCTCTTTACAACAGCAAATGGAGATCTAACTGTCCTCTTTTTCCTCGGTCCTCTCGACATGATCCTTCGGACTAAGCTACCAATTGGGTCTTTGAGGATGCCTTCTCCAGGTTCCCCGACACGTTTACTTATTTCACTATCAGCTACAGATTCATCGAAGGCAGTCATTCTACCCATCGGTTGCTCTTCTTCAAGAATATCGGTCCCCCACTCCTGTTTCCACGCTTCCTTAATATGAGCAGGTGGTTGTTCTTCCTTTTCTAGGCTTTCTTTCTTTCCAGTAGATTCAGAACCTACAGTAGATTCTATGGGAACTTTATTTATTTTTTTCTTTATTTCCTTGATGTTGGTCTTCAACTCTATCATTGTATACTCTATACTAGCTTTTAGGTTATTTACTGAATCTTTCAACTGAAATAAAATTTGTTGTTGCTCCCTCAAAGTTTGTCATCTTTTCAAAACTCAAATGTGAATATGTAGGTGGCGGGATGCTGTGAGTCTGTACAAAAGGAATAGCACCACGAGAGTCTGGTGTTGTTGGATGAGTGTGAATTTTGTGTTCTTCAATGGCTTTGCAGGAGACGAGATCGAGCCAACTGGATGGGCAAGTAAATTGTGCTCCTCGTCTATTAAATCAACAAAAGAATCAAGAACCTACAAAAATATTCATTATAAAAATTAAATAACATACACAAAACCAAATTTAATCCTGAACATATAACAGACATTAATATCATTCACCTGTACAGGACTAAGCTTCGTAAAGATTAAATGGATCCTTGGAGGGTTCCACCCTGTATTTATTGGTCACCTCAACATTTGAGGTCTGACGTCAGGATAGCCGGGGCTATCACAATTGTGCACTCATAAAACCACAGCTGCATAATTACGATTAATCAGAAATTCATATAACCACAGCTACATTATTTAAATTTTTTGATTGAGATTGAGCAATATACTAATAGTTAGAAGAAAAATAAACTCATTCATGTTTCCCGATGGTTGACCCATCCTTATTTTGATGGCGTAAGCATTGACCTGCTCAATTAGGTGGTCACATACTGTTGCGACCCAATTAAATGAAGAATAACTATCTACATTCTCAGCAAATGAATAGAGTCATGTGGGTACACTAAAATTGCTGGAAGGAAATAATAAATTAGACAACAAAAATTTAATAATAAGTTCATCAAGATTAGCGGATGAACTATACAATAGTTCACTCTTTGCACGTCTTGCATCTACATCATTGACAGGTTTTTAACCCAAGTTGTTGTAGGACCTCTGTTGGGCATGTCAATCAACAAAGCAACTTGGTTTGCATCAAAACTCAGCTCCTTCCCCCCAATCTGAAAGTCAATCTATTCATATCCCAATAATTTAATAAGTGCATAGTTAGGATGTGATCTTGAGGATAGGGGGGAGATCAAAAAACTGATTAAGCTTCATTCTTTCCAGATTTGACAATGTCTCCCGAGAGACGATTGGTCGAACCTTATCAAAAACCTCTCTAACTGTTGATGGTCGGCATCTACAATTCATTGACTGTTTATTCATCAAACTATAGAAATATGATGCATGTTATTAATACTGACAATAACGCAGGAATAACCTATGAATAACCTACGAATAACATACAAATAACTCAGGAATAACCTAAAAATAACTTACAAATAATCTAAAAATAACTCAGGAATAACCTACGAATAACCGAAGCAGAACTTAAAAATTAATAAAACAATATCTTAAAAATAACCCAAGAATAACCAAAGAATAACATACACATAACTTAAAAATAACCTACAAATAATCCAGGAATAACCTACGCATTACTTCAAAATTAACAAAACAATACCCTAAAAATAACAAAGCAACTTGGTTTGCATCAAAACTCAGTTCCTTCCCCTCCAATCTGAAAGTCAATCTATTCATATCCCAACAATTCAATAAGTGCATAGTTAGGATGTGATCTTGAGGATAGGGGAGAGATCAAAAAACTGATTAAGCTTCATTCTTTCCAGATTTGACAATGTCTCCCGAGAGACGATTGGTCGAACCTTATCAAAAACCTCTCTAACTGTTGATGGTCGGCATCTACAATTCATTGACTGTTTATTCATCAAACTACAGGAATATGATGCATGTTATTAATACCGACAATAACGCAGGAATAACCTACGAATAACCGAAGCAGAACTTAAAAATTAACAAAATAATATCTTAAAAATAACCCAAGAATAACCAAAGAATAACATACGCATAACTTAAAAATAACCTACAAATAATCCAGAAATAACCTACGCATTACTTCAAAATTAACAAAACAATACCTTAAAAATAACCCAGGAATAATCTACGAATAACCTACGCAGAACTTAAAAATTAACAAAACAATACCTTAAAAATAATCTACAAATAACCTAGGAATAACGTAGGAATAACCTAAAAATAATACAGGAATAACCTAAAAATAATACAGGAATAACCTACGAATAACTTACGCGGAACTTTAAAGCTAACAAAACAACACCTTAAAAATAACCCAAGAATAACCAAAGAATAACATACGCATAACTTAAAAATAACCTACAAATAACCTAGGAATAACTTACACATTACTTCAAAATTAACAAAACAATACCCTAAAAATAACCCAGGAATAACCTACGAGTAACCTACGCATAACTTAAAAATTAACAAAACAATACCTTAAAAATAACCTACAAATAACACAGGAATAACCTACGAATAACCTACGCAGAACTTAAAAATTAACAAAACAATACCTTAAAATAACCTACAAATAACTCAGGAATAACCTAGGAATAACATAAAAATAACACAGGAATAACTTACGAATAATTTACGCAGAACTTTAAAATTAACAAAACAATACCCTAAAAATAACCCAGGAATAACCAAAGAATAACATACGCATAACTTAAAAATAACCTACGCATTACTTCAAAATTAACAAAACAATACCCTAAAAATAACACAGGAATAACTTACGAATAACCTACGCAAAACTTAAAAATTAACAAAACAATACCTTAAAAATAAACTACAAATAACACAGGAATAACTTAGGAATAACATAAAAATAATCCAGGAATAACCTACGAATAACCTGCGCAGAACTTTAAAATTAACAAAACAATATCTTAAAAATAACCTAGGAATAACCAAAGAATAACATACGCATAACTTTAAAATAACCCAAGAATGACCTACGCAGAACTTAAAAATTAACAAAACAATACCTTAAAAATAACCAAGGAATAACCAAAGAATAATCTGCGCATAACTTAGGAATAACCTACAAATAACCTAGGAATAACCTACGCATTACTTCAAAATTAACAAAAAATACACTAAAAATAACCTAAGAATAACCTAAGAATAACCTATGCATAAAACTTTAAAATTAACAAAACAATACCTTAAAAATAACCCAGGAATAACCTACGCATAACTTTAAAAAAACCCAAGAATAACATACGAATAACTTACGCAGAATTTAAAAATTAACAAAACAATACCTTAAAAATAACCGAAGAATAACATACTCATAATTTAAATATAATTTACAAATAACCCAGGAATAACCTACACATTACTTCAAAATTAACAAAAAAAATATTCTAAAAATAAGCCATGAATAACCTACGAATAACCTACGCAAAACTTTAAAATTAGCAAAACAATACTTTAAAAATAACCCAGGAATAACCAAAGAATAACCTATGCATAACTTTAAAATAACCCAGGAATAACCTACGAATAACCTATGCAGAACTTAAAAATTAACAAAACAATACCTTAAAAATAACCAAGGAATAATCAAAAAATAACCTACGCATTACTTAAAAATAACCTACAAATAACCCAGGAATAACATACGCATTACATCAAAATTAACAAAACAATACCCTATAAATAACACCGGAATAACCTACTAATAACTTCAGCATAACTTAAAAATCACATGCAAGTAACTTAAAAATAACCATGAATAACCTACGAATAACCTGCGCAGAAAAATAACCTAAAAATAAACGACAAATAACGCAGAAAAATAACCTAAAAAAAAACCTAAGAATAAATCGATGAATATTACCTAATAATAATAATAATCTAATAACAACATAAAAATAAACAGAAATAAATTCTAAGTAATCCATGTATAACCAAAAAAATAACTTAAAAATAACCTAAAAATAAAACGATGACAATTATCAAAACAAATTTTCTCTTTTAATGCCCTCATTCATCATCTTCGCCTCCTTCTTCCTCTGCTTCTTTGACTTCGTTGGTTGTTCAACCTTTGTCTTCTCAGCCTCTTTTGATACTGCTCTTGGGCTCTCCTCGGCCTGCACATACTCCAAATCATCAAATGCCACCGTCTTACTGCTCCGAAGCTATCGAACGAGAGAAATGTGAAATCCTAACAGAGCGAACAACAAAAAAACCTATCGGAAAGTATTTTCGAAATGTCTTCCTCTACATTCTAAAAGGCGGGATACTCGAAGTTCCTGCTCGAAGAGGCGCGGGGTCGTACATCGGGTCGGGTCAGGCTTCAGTGCACTTTTTTTAAAAAAAAAATATGTGGACAAGCGGGTCCCCCCACATTTTCCACGCAGTCTAATTTAATTGGCCAGCGTACGTTGAGGACTGTCGGGTCTCCTGACCGAAAAAACGCTCCCTTCAGACAGATATTAGAGATTCTAATCTCTAAATTACACAACAAAAATGGAAATTCTTCGAAACAGAAGAAAAACACATAAATAGGTTCCTATAGAAATTAATTCTAATTACAAATAAATAAATAGGAAATAAACCAAAAAAGCCAAAAGATCCTACTGAATTTGAGAACATGATTGAATTGATTTGCTCAACCACCTCTCGTGATCGTGGAAAGTCCCAATTTTTTCTTGGGATTGTTGCGGGATCTCGGATCCCGTGATATTCTAGGATTCTACAAAATCCTAAAGAACCAAACTCCTATGTCATTCTCCCAAGTAAGAAGAGACTTCTTCTTTTCTTGAAATACCTGGATCTCATTTTTTTATATAATTTCTCTCAAAACACCTTAAAAGATTTGTAAAGTTGTAGTTCAACACTTTTGTCTAGCCATCTGTCTATGTCGAACTAGAACATAGTATTCAAATTCATAGTCTTCTAGAAATAACTCAAAAATTTANTTTCTCACAAAACACCTTAAAAGATTTGTAAAGTTGTAGTTCAACACTCTTGTCTAGCCATCTGTCTATGTCAAACTAGAACATAGTATCAACTTCATAGTCTTCTAGAAATAGCTTAGAAATTTCTCATCTCTATTTAAAGTGATTACATGCCAGCCTAACTTAGTTAGGGTAGCATGGGAGACTGTAGGCAAAAAAGTCCTAAAACCACTTAGTGGGGGCTGCCCTGCGTCTAGAATCATATCATTTTAATATCACAAGGTTAGTCTCACTAGCAGCTTTCTTAATGCCTCTGAAATTTAGCAAAACACACTAAAATTTTGGTTTGTGCTTGAATGCCCAACACTGTTAAAAAATACGCCTCCCATTATTGATAAATGAATAAATATTTTTATGGTCATCATGAAGTATACTTTATCATACTACCACAATTGGTCTAATACACATCTATTGGTATGACGTCACATCAAATCCGATTCTCCAACTTGTCTTCAATTGAAAATTTATAATTGCTTATCTACGCTAATTCTATTTTGTTTATTCAACCAAGTCAGACAATATAATTGAAAATGCTTCTTTGTAGTGAGGCTTATATTTTCAACCATCTATGTAGATATCTTTCACAACCGCCTCTATTGATAATGAGATTGTACATTTTTTCTTCATAGTGTAGTGGATATAAAAGATGTTTTGGCTAAATCTCTGTTGCTAAGTCTGAATGACATGTTGGATTGCTAGCATCACTCTTTTCAATTAGAATTTGATACTCTTCTTTGCGTCCTCTCATTCTCTAGTGTATCTAGGTCATTGTTTAGGTTTTCTCTTACCCCCTGCTACTTGGACAATTGGATGCAATGAGAAGCATTTTTTGTTTGAGACAAATTTGGAAGTACTATTGGTCTCCACCTTTTCTCTACTTTGGATTGGTTTTTCCTTGGACGAACTTTGCTTGGGTGCTCCACTAGTTGTTTGTACTCTTATTGCCTTATTTTAGGGTTGAACTCTATCTTTACGGTGTTGTGGTCACTTGGTGATGTTGCTTCTTTTCTTCCTTCAATGTTAAGATCTATACATCGAATATGAACTAATGCAGTTGCAACTGCACCACTATATTGATATATGACTTCGATCCTCAAAGATACCTTGCCATGACTTTATCAAATTCAGTTATGTACTCCACAGAAGAATTTCTCTAATTTAAATTAAAATTTTATAAATTATAATTTTACAAACATATCATGTTGGTAATACGGATGAAAGTAATTATGCTACATCTCATTTTTCACTTAGATCATTTGATGATATTACTCTTCCTATCTCATTGTCGAAGATGCTTGAGGTTCTCCCACCACAGTGGAGTGTTTTTTCTGAGCTCGATGACCGACAATTGAACTTTTTTGTTCTAGAGAACGTCTCTGTACTCAAAAAATTGTTCCACTATTTGGATCCATGAAGTCATCCAGATTCATGCAATCCTCAAAATCTTGAGATTCACCTTGACTCCAAAAACTTCATTTTTCTCTAATATTCAATACTAAATTACTGGACTATTGGTTCTTTGTCACTGGAAATTTCATGGTGGAATGGATTCATTTCCTCATCTTGATCTAGTGAATCACTATTGTGGCTATTGTTGACCTCTCCCTGTTCTCTTCTTAAAGGTGATAAGCTTTTGTTGCAGTAGGTGGATTTCTTGCTGCATATCCTTCTAGTAAGCTCATGAACATCTCGTTGAGCTTCTCTTGATACCGAAGTTAATTCAAATCATAATTGAAAAGTAAATATTATTGTTAAAAGCAAATAGATAGTTACAAATCAAACACACTCGAAAAGAAAATTACATCAAACACAACTCACACTAGGGCTTGATCAATGGGTGTTGGAGGTCGGCTAGGTGGTCGAGGAGCGGAGGTAGGTGACTGAAATGAGTTGGGGGTGATTGTAAGGGTTGGAATTTTGCTGGTTGCGAAGCAGCGACTGGAACAACGATTACAATAAGTTGGGTGGCAAGCAGAGTGGCGAGGAGTGGTGGGAAAGGCTGGAATAGCCAAAAGATAATAGAAAAACAACAGGTTTGTTGTTTTCTGGATGGTGACAGTGAAAGGGCAAAGCAGGGGGCTGCAGAACAACAAGGGCTAGTTGTTTAGGGCAAATGGCCGCAAGCAAGTAGGGCTGAACTGGGAAGACTATAGTGAAAAACAAGAAACGAGTGTTATCTCTCTACTTTTGAATTTAAGGTCAGCACGTCTTGTCTGTAATGAACTGATAAGTACTACTGTCGCATCTCCCGTTTCATCTGGGACCATGTAGTGATATTATTTTTTCCCTCATGCTGGCATAGGTGCTTCAAAATTTGCCAACAAAATAATGCAATCTTCTTTAATTATTTGGTGCTAGTTTTACCATTTTGTGAAACTACTTGCTTTAAGTGCCACCAACCCGGACATATGTCGAAAAATTTCCCCAAATTGCGTCAGAAGGCTCTAGCAGATTCCAAGAGTAATGTTGCACCACCTCAGTGGAGTTATGGTAGATCGAGGATAGTTGAATCATCAGGTTTAGTGTCAAATACATGTTAGAGACAACAAAATGTTGAACCCAGAGTAAATGCATTATCACATCATAAAGCTAAGGACTCTCCGGACGTCATCACAGGTATATTTTTATTTTTAATATTTTCAACCAAATACACTTTAAGCATCATAGGATTCATGTCATGTCAGACATAAAATAAATAAGGATGTAAATATATTGGTTAGTGCCAACTCTAAATGTTAAATACCATGATTTTAATGATAGGTATTATATATCTTCAAAATATATCGATAAAAGTATTATTTGATTTGGGAGCATCACATTCTTTTATAGTTGACAAACTGGCTAAAGTCATGTGATTAAATATCCTTTTGATGCCTATAATACTATCAGTGAGAATGTCAAATGGTGTTTTTCTGGATGTTGATCAATCATGTGTGATAGAGGTTATGATTGGAAAAAAGAGTTTTAATGCCAAACTTATTGTGTTGCCCTTGGTGGAATTCAATGCTATTATAGGCATGGATTGGATGTCTGAAAACTGTCACTATTGATTGCAATAAAAAAATTGTCAAAATAAACGTGTACCTGGGGAGACAAAAGTTAAATTTTTCAATGTAGAGGACTGACATGTCTGATAATTACCTGTATGAAGGCATGCAAATTGTTGAATCATGGAATTCATGGTTTTCGTGCTTATGTAGCAGATACTTCTAAGTGCAGATTTTGGGTGATTTTTTAGCGGCTAGAGAATATCCAGAGGTGTTCCTTGATGATTTACTAGGGTTATCACCAGTGCGAGAGATTGATATCAGTATTGAGCTCTTACCGGGTTTTGAGCCTCTATCCAAGGCACCCTACAAAATATCAGTTAAGGAGTTGTAGGAGCCGAAAAACCAACTACAAGAGTTTCTAGATAAGGGATTCATTAGGCATAGCACTTCCCCTTGGGGAGCTCCAATCTTATTTGTGAAGAAGAATGATGGGAGCTTTAGGATGTGCATTGACTGCATAGAGTTGAATAAACTCGGTTAAAAATAAATACCTATTGCGGAGGGTTGAAGAATTGTTTGATCAGTTGTAAGGGGTCTTTGTATTTTAAAAGTTTGATCTGAGGCCAGACTATCACCAGCTGGGGATTTGAAAAGAAGACAGCGAAGACTGCTTTCAGAATCAGATATGGGCACTACGAATTTGTGGTAATTTCGTTTGGACTGACAAGTACTCCAACAATTTTCGTGGATCTGATGAACATGATCTTCAAGCAGCTTCTGGATACTTTTGTGATTGTCTTTGTAAATGATTTTATGATGTATTCAAGAGATGAAGTCAGTCATTCAGGTCATTTGTATGTTGTGCTACAGGTTTTGAAGGATAATATATTTATGTGAAATTTTCTAAATGTGAATTTTGGCTTAAAAGTGTGGTTTTTTTTTTTGGCACATTATCAGTGGAGATGATATATCTATGGATGAGAACAAGTTGAAGACGAATGTAGATTGACCAAGATCTACTATTGTTACTAAGGTCAGGAGTTTTCTAGGTTTGACTGGTTATTACAGAAGATTTGTTGAGGGGTTTTCGCAGATTGCTATGCTGTTGTCAAGGTTTACTCAAAATGCAGTAGTTTGATTGATCCAATCGTTGTGAGGAGGCTTTTCAAAAGCTAAAGACTTTCTTAATATTTGCTCTAGTTTTGGCCATTCCTTTCAGCTCTAATGGGTTTCAGATTTTTAATGATGTATCTTTGAGAGGTTTAGGATGTGTGCTTATGCAATATGGTTGGGTCATTGCATATGCATCATGACAACTGAAGAAACTGTGTAGAGTTAGATGCGATGTTTTTACTAATTACCAGACTTTGAAATATATTCTTGCTTAGAAAGAGTTGAACCTGAGGTAGAGGAGATGAATAAAATTTATTAAGATTTAGATATTGAGTGTCATCTTGGAAAGACAAATGTGGTGATTGATGTGTTGAGTAGAAAGCTTTAGTAAATTTGAAATATTTATTTTCTTAGCAGGAGTAGTTAATTAAAGATCTCGAGAGGTTGAAATTATCTATAGTTGATTTTGGTGATGAAAACGTGATTCAATTAGATCAGTTGACGATGCAACCAACTCTAAAGGGCAGAATTGGTGATTCTTTAGCTCAAGATAACAATATTTAGAAAGTTTTGGAGTTGGTTAGACAGACAGTTAAGAGAAGTATGAGTTAGATCAGGAATATTCTTGAGGTATAAAGGCAGGGTTTGTGTTCCAGGTGTTGAAGACTTGAGGAAAAAAATTTTGGAGGAAGCACATTTATCTGGATATACCATTTACCCAGGGAGCAATCAAATGTATCGAGATTTCAAAGTAGCATGTATGTGACCATGATTGAAGCGAAGTGTGACATAATTTGTGGCAAGTGTCCTTCATGTCAGCTAGTGAAAGCAGAGCATTAGCGTCCCGGAGGTCAATTGCACTCTTTATCGATTCCAAAGTGGAAATGGGAGGAGATTGCGATAGATTTTGTGATTGGTTTGCTTAGATCTCGTTAGGGTCGTCATGTCATATGGATAATTGTTGATAGACTGACAGTCTGCTCATTTCTTGCATATTAAACAAACAGATCCATTTGAAGAGTTGGCCAAATTATATGTGGATCAAATTGTGAGATTGCATAGAGAGCCAAAATCTATTGCCTTTGACAGAGATGACAAGTTTACTTCCAGATTGTGGAAGAAGGTTCGGGAAGCTCTGGGCGCTTGACTGACTTTCAGTATAACATTTCTCCCTCAGATAAATGGTCAGTCAATGAGAACTATTCAGACATTGGAGGATCTACTAAGGTTATGTGTTCTTGACTTTGGTCCAGGTTGGGAATCACATATATCTTTAGTAGAGTTTGCCTATAATAATAGTTACTAAGCTAACATCAGGATGTCTCAATATGAAATCTTGCATGGAAGGAAGTGTAGGACACCTCTATGTTGGGTTGAAACAGGTTAAATAAAGATCATTGGAGTTGATTTGGTTGATGATGCTACTGTGAAGATTAGACTGATTAAAGACATATTTAAGGGCAATGCAGGATAAATAGAGAAAATACTATGATGTCAAGCACAAATCTGTTAAATTTGAGTTGGAGAGTTTGTTTTTATCAAGGTCAGTCCATTGAAGGGTGTGCAAATTTAGCCCAAATTTGAGATTGTGGAGAGGATTGGGAAGGTGGCTTACAGATTAGTTTTACTAGCTCATATGTAGGGTGTGCATAATGTTTTTCACATTCCTTCACTGGGAAAGTGTATTACTGATGAAGCGAGTAGGGTAATAGCAGACAGTTGATATTCAGCCTGATCTGTCCTATATTGAGAAACCTGAAAGGATATTGGATTATCATTTGAAGAAGCTGTGGAACAGAGAGTTCCCTTTTTTTAAGATTTTATGGAAGTAATAATCAGAAAATGATGCTACTTGGGAAAAAAACTCTAAGATGCAAGAAAGATATCCTCAACTTTTCTCTTGAGGTATGTTTACTTTCGTAGTTATTTTCAAATTTCGAGGACAATTTTTATGAGGGGAGATTCTGATAAAAAAATTAAATAATCATAATAATAATAAATATAATACTAATAAATAAAATAAAGGGTCGGTTAGGAAGGGCGCACCCCATTGCAGAGTTCTTAACTCACGCTCTTTTCACACTTTCTCTCAATGGAAATTGAAGATTAAAGGAGAGGGAAAACAGAAAGATCGAGAAAGAAGGTTGTGCCCTGGTCGGGTAAGGAAGAAGAAACCACATAAGAAGAGAGCAACTTTAGTGCAAGGAAGAAGAGGAGAATGAAAGAGAAGAAGTCGAAGGAGGAAACCTTCGAATTTGAGTTCGAACTCTGCTTACAGAGGAAGGAAGGGGGATTGGCTTCGTACGCTGCTACCGAGCTTGCGTGCAGTGGAATGTTAATACAGTACGACCGTTGTTCCTACTTTAGTTAGTTCACGCCTAAGCAAGACTTGTCCAAAGCCACCCTAGGAGAGAGACGAGTGAACTTAGAAAGTTTAGAGGTCGTGGTCGTAATCGTGGGGGCCAAGTGGAGGTTACCAGACAAATCTAATAGTGGCAGAGAACGAGGAAGAGGCAATGGAGGTCTTTACAAATGAGGTCTCATAGAGATGTTGAATAGAAAGCAGAGAGTGACAAGTGATTTGACTAAGGATGCATCCACCTTATCTTCATTCAAGGGGAACAGTGATATTTATGCTCACTCTGCCAAGGTATTCATGATATACATGCTCTTGTCTCTATATTCATCACATGATCACCATAATATATGGTAGATTTTGATGTATATTGACATGTGATAGGTGCTACTAGTGAGTTCTCTTTATATACTTATCTAGCAATTTCAAAGAGCATTTATATCGTTGATGGTACAACACAGCCTGTCGTTGATGGTACAACATAGCCTATAGTTGGTAATGGTACAGTGCTGTGTACCAATTCCACGACTATGTCCAATGTATTGCATGCTTCTTCCTTTCTACTAAATATTTATTCATTGGTGTCATTATACTCCACTAAAATGTGTTGTTTTATTTGATATTCCTAAGTTGATCTTTTAAGAAAAGGGAACTGACTGAACGGAGATTTGGGACTGACAAATGGCATATTGGACTTTGGTAATTGGTTAGAGGGGATGTGACTCAGCCTTGACATCCATGAAATATAGTGGTTGAGTGGATCTGGAAAGAGTGTGGAGGATGTGTTGTTGCTATATCACAAGTGCGTGAGACACTTTTCGTTTAGTCTATTGAGTCGTTTGTATCTATCTTTGTATGAAGATGCAAATAGATAAAAACTTGTGTAATGCTTGTGAGTTTTGTAAGCACACTAGGAGCTCTTTTGTTAGTTATGGTAATAGAAGTTGTGTTTTTTATTTGGTGCACTTAGATGTATGGTGATTTTGTTCTATAACTTTGATGAATAACTACAGATATTTTGTGACTTTCATTGATTTTTTATTGTGTACTCGATTATGTGTGATGAGAAACAATAATTATGTGTGTCTGCTTTAAAGACTTTCACTGGGCAATTCAGAATCAATACGATTCGGTATTGAAAGTATTGAGGACTGATAATGAGTCGTAGCATAGCAACAAGATGTTTGGGGAGTACTTGTCAGGTCAAGGGATGCAAAATCAAATCACTTGTCTATACACACCGACACAAAACGGAGCAACACAAAGGAAGAGTAGACATTCTAGAGGTAACTAAAAGCATGATTATCTCGATGAATGTTTCAAAGCACTTATAGGGGCAAACTATTTTGGCAGCCGCTCATTTGATCAATAAAATGTCCTCAAGTGTTGGACCAGCCATCTTCTTGTGAATTATTGAAAGGAGATAATGGAGAGATCCTCTCATTGAAGGTATTTGGTTGTGTATATTTTGTGAAAGATAATAGACCATCAATAGGAAAGCTGGATCCCATAGCTGTAAAGTGTATTTTCATGGATTATTCTGTCACTCAAAAGGGATATATTTATTGGAGCCCAATAGTAAAGAGATTATTTGTAAGTATGAATGTGAAATTTAGAAAATTTGAACCATACTACAACTTAGAGGTGACCTCACCCTTTGGTGACTCGTTAGATGTTAGAGGTATGAGGCGATAGGTGGAGAGTAGTGATGGTGAGAGATTGGTATAAGTGGGAAAGATGTCTTCTTCCGTTGTGTGGGAAGGATCAACTGAAGAAGAGCCGAAAAATGAGAAAATGAGTCTGAAGGTTGTTGGACTCAAGCTCAAGGGAAGCAAAGGGTGTACACGAGAAAAAGGCAGAATGAGAGAACAGTGTCTGTCTGTCACTCGTGCCAACAAGTCCCTTGTCACGGTCTACTCTGATTTCTGAGACACCTGCATCATCCATTCCTCTCTTTTATTCTCCCACTCTCATAACATTAAGGAGGATCTCTAGTAGCAATACAAGCTATCCTCTTGATCGTTGTTCTCCTAATCGTTTTGGTTTTTCACATGGCATTGCCTATTTTATCTCATACTCTAACATATCACCTTTACACAGAGCTTTCACTGCATCTTTGGAAATTGTCTCTATACCCAACTGTTGGCAAGTAGCTAAGGAGAATTTAAAGTCGCAATCTGCAATGCTGGAGGAACTTAGTGCTCTCGTTAAGAACAGTGCATGGCAGCTCGCGTTGCTACCAGCAGTGAAAACGATAAGTGCAAATGAGTCTTCATAGTGAAGCAGTTCTTAGAAGGAATGATTAATCGCTACAAAACACGGTTAGTGGTTAAGGGTATAGTCAGATGTATGACATCGACTATGATGAAACATTTGCACTAGTGGCAAAGATGAGCACAGTCAGGACACTCATCTCCGTGGCTGTGAATGGTGGATGGAGGAACACCAACTGGATATGAAGAATGTGTTTCTTCATGGGAATCTGTTATAGGAGGTGTACATGGAGATACCCATTGCTTTGACACGAACCAACAGTGGGCAAGATATGTAGATTGAGAAAGTCATTGTACGGTTGGAAACAGTCTCTTTGTGTTTAGTTTGACAGGTTTAGAGAAGAAATGGTGGGTGTGGGCTATCAACATATTAATGCCTACCACAAAATGTTCTTTCAACGACATAGTGGCTACGTTACTATCCTTGATGTGTACATGGATGATATAATTGTCATTGGGGATGATGCGGAAGAGTTGCTCAGTTGAAAGCAAATTTGGGCAAAGAGTTTGAGGTGAAAGACCTGGGACAACTTAAATACTTCCTTAGGATGGCTCTTGGAGTAGAGGGGATTCTTCTATCTCAGAGGAATGTTGGGATGCAAGCCAGCAATTTCACCAATTAATCAGAAGGGGAAGATGAGTGCAGAGGTAGGAGAGCCAGCTGATTACAAGAGGTACTAGAGTTTAGTAGGTCGTCTCATCTATCTGAGTCACACTCGTCCCAACATATCATTTGCAGTGAGTGTGGTGATCGAGATTCTCATGGATGCAGTGTATCAAATTTGGAGGTTTCTAAAGAGTGAGCCAAGGGGTTGATCTTCAGGAAGAATGGATATGTAAAACATTGAGGGCTATTGTGACTTTGACTGGGCGAGTTGTACAGATGACAAGAGGTCCACATTTGGATCATGCATGTTCGTAGGGGGCAAGTTGGTCTCTTGGAAGAGCAAGAAACAGTTAGTAGTAGCAAGGTCAAGAATAGAGGCAGAGTATAAGGTCATAGCCTTAGGAGTTGTTGAGATGGTGTGGTTGAGAGCCTTGTTGGTAGAGTTGAAGGTGGACCAAAGAGCTCAAAGGAAGTTGGGTTGTGAAAAGAAGTCAGTGATCAACATTGTTAACGACCCGATTCTAGATGATAGAACCAAACATGTGGAGATAGTTTTTTTATGAAGGAAAAGTTGAATAAAAGACTACTGGAGCTAAGTCCTGTAGCCACTGGAGAGCAAGTGTCTGACAGCCTCACCAAAGGACTTAGCTCATTAGATTTCTCTGGGTTATGTGACAAGATGGGCTTAGTGGATATCCTTTGCCCATTTTAAGGGGTAGTGTTGAGATTTGTATCTAATTTAGTGTCCTATTTTTTAATAGAAGAAGTTTAGGGGTTTATTTGTGAATGTTGTAAGTTTCTTTATAAGCCCAAGCCATTAATGAAATGGGTAAGATTTGTTGAGCAATTATTTCTTTTTAAAGGTAGTTATATAAGTGCAGGGGTAGGATTGCACGCAAAAGTTTAGCAGCTGAGGTTGTTCAATCAAATATAATGCTGTAGTTGTGATTTGTTTGCAGTGAGGAAATGGGCTGCTCCATTTAATGAAATTCTGCAGCAGTAATGCGTAGGTTCATACTCAAGATTCAAAGGTGTCTAGTTCATGTTTCTTTAGGACGCAAATCTTCATATGACTCAACAGGTCTATTTGAATTGATATGCTGCTGTAAAGATGCTTGTACTCTTCGGAATTTAGGCTGTCCCAAGCTCTCTAGTATGATCATTTTTTGCATTTGTGGATGAGTGAAGATTTCGAGAGCTTCTCAAATTGAATATTATTAGCAGAATGTTCGTCCTTATGGCGAATTAGGCAGATGAACTGAAATTAACTTGAAACAGTTTAATAGTAGATTAATAGATCATTTTGTTCATATGCATTATGTATTTATAGTAGATGACTACCATGGATCATACGATTCCTCATAACTATGCCATGTTCTTACAAAACTACATATTAATATCACCCTGTCCGCCTATTGAAGCCAAAAAGTACAAATTACGATTTATCACTTCCTTTCTCTATACAAGAATCCATTTGATATCAATATAGTTCACTTCCGTCTGACTTACACCAAACGAGATGACAACTAAAGGAACACTAGGTCAAATTTCTTCAGGACAATGAACCAAAAATGTTGGCCTTATCATACCCCAGAAAATCGCTAACTCTTCAACTTTTCATGCACAGAAGAGCATCATACATGCACCGTGTGATTAGAAAGAACTTCCCTGCTGTATTCAATGTGCGCCTGAGCTCTGAAATCTGTGATCATAAGCATGGAAGAATGCTTCAATGAGAAAAGTTGAAAAATTTATTTTCTTTTTCTGCATATTGTCACATATAAGCTATCCTTAATATGCGTTCTAGTCATATGATCCCGGTGCTCTTATTGTTCTTGAGAGCGTGTTCAACTTCAAACTGCCAGTTCCTCTCAATTATCTATTGGAATGGTTTGGGGGAAAGGTTTTGTTTATTCAGGTATGCTAGCTATTTTCTAAAATTGGAATCCAAATATTAAAGCACGATCAACTATGCTTGATTATTTGATTATACTTTTTAATCAGGGGGTGCGAGACCCGCTCTCCAACTCCAAGGAACGGCTCTCTGTGATTCGAAAGTACTGTAGCTTGGCCACGGTTAAAGAACTAGATGCAGGTACATTATTTTGAATCTTAAATGGTATATTTCTCTGTTCTGTAACTCCTGTAGCAATTCTCATTTCTTATCATCACCAGGTCATCATAGTTATTCCCACTCTTTGGGGTAGGCCCTGCGATCCTCCATATCAAATCTCTCTAATTCATTTTATGCCATATTTTAGTTCAAATTTGTGTTGTTCTATTTTGAACTTCTAGCCGTACTACTTGTGTCTACCTTTGCCTTTACTGATCCTCCAACAAGACTTAGGGTAGATAAGCTGTTTATCTGAAACGTGGGGGTTCGACCCGTATTTCGCGTTTAATGTAAAAAACCAACTGCATTTTCCGATAAATTGCTCGAACGCAGTTTCCAAACGGTAAAAAGTCATTTTCAAAACGCACGAATAAGTTGCCCCAAACGAAGCCTTAATTACATCCGATTTGAGAAGATGATTTTCTCTTTCAGGTCATTGCCCTCATGACGAGCGTCCAGAGGAGGTTAATCGTTTATTACGAGAATGGATACTAACTGCTGAACTAAGCAACCCGTAGGTGAGGAGCAGCTGATTTTTCTTGTGGGGTAAGTACGTTGTTTCTAAGTTGCTTAAAAATAAATCTGCTTCGAGCATATAAAATTAGTCGGCGTTGATGCTGAATTCAGTATATCATGCTTTTTTATTTCTCTTGCTCATTCTTAAACAATTGGGACAAGGTTAGCGATGTTAATGGTTTACATTTTTTTTAGTTAAAAGATATTTTAAATGAAAGAGTTAAGAAAAGGCTATTTGCCATTTTGCTCTGTCATAAGTTGCTCGTTTTTTAAATTTTTATCGAAAGAATTTCTTTAAAATATTTAATGAATTTTATCAGGGAAATTTGTATCCTTTATAATTTTAAATTTGATCTGTAATTTAGATTAGCTTTAATTTTTCCAATATTCTTATTGTTAAATTTAAAATCAGATAGAATTATATTTTTAATTTATATATAAATATTCATAATTTTCTTATTAAAGCCTATTAACCGAATTTTATTGAAAAAATTATTTTTCAAAATAAGGTTAAATATTTAAAATGAATCGTATTATGAGTCTTTTTTCTGAATAAAGATTTCATGAGAAATAAAATATTTTGTAAAATTATTTAAACAACCATCAAAATTAAATCTTTTATCTAGCCAATGACATTGAAAGTGAATACATAAATTATAGAAAAAAAAATNGAATAAAGATTTCATGAGAAATAAAATATTTTGTAAAATTATTTAAACAACCATCAAAATTAAATCTTTTATTTAGCCAATAACATTGAAAGTGAATACATAAATTATAGAAAAAAAAAGGTATAAAAATTAAATTGTTATGAAGAAGCAAATATTACAAAATTCATGATTAAAAATGTAAGTGAATGAAGGATTTCTTGGACTTTAATTTTTATTTTATTTATTTAAATTTAAAGTCGGCTTCTTTCAAGTATTTTATTTTATTTTATTTATTTATTTTTGAAAATTATGTTTTTATTTCAATTAGCAAGTTTTTTAAAAAATATTTCTGAATGCTTTTATAGGAATTAGAAATGTCGTTCAACATGATTTAAATTTTTCAATAATACAATATAAAAGATGATGAAAATTTTAAACTTAATATAAATTAAAGATTAAATTTAAAATTATAAAATAAAAAAATAGTTAACAAATAAAATTTGTTAATTATTTTAAAGGAAATCTAAAATAGGCAAATTTAATAAACGTTGAATTCTTTTTCAAACTCATTACGAATAACTTTTTTTTTCAATAATTAAATAAATTATTTGGAAATTAAAATTAGAATAGAAATAAAAATAATATGATAGGTTGTCATTTAGGATCTGTTTGGGGCAACTGCAGCTTAACTGCCCTAGGAACTTGCTACGGGGCAGCTGATTGGTTGTTTGTTTCAGGTGTTTGAAAATGGCGTTCTAGCAGTTGTTTCTGGACAATTGATCGTTATGTCATTCTTTAGTAATATTTTTTATAATTGAATTGTCATTGTCGTATATTTGATACTTCAGAAATAGAAATTCACTACAAAACAATACAAAAATTTAGATGCACGTCTCACTTAACAACGAGTACCAAGAGTGCAAAAAAAAATTATTAAAATTATAATTAATATAATGATTATATTGTTCTTAACATGCAGACGGTGTATGTCCCCTACAAATAGAATTATAAAAAATAGGTCTCAAATGTCCTCGTGATTATAATAACGTTGTAGATATGTCACCCTTTTATCTTGGGGAATCGTGACCAAAAAATCTCTACGAGTAGAATTTTCAAGCAATTTTACCGCAAATAAGTATAGGGGCAAATCCTCTAAAATTTTATGATTTCCATTCAAGATTTGAACGTCCTGCCCAATGGAATTTTCCTGTGATATATGCAGTTATACTCTGTTAGAAGCTACTAGATTTGATATCTGGTTTTCGAGGAAAGCAACTCCAGCTTTCTTTTTACTCTCCACCCGCTGACGCTTAGAACGATAGGTAGACTGGACTTCATTGAGGTCCGGACTAGATACTTCGGTTGAATCACCCTATAGGTTGATTGCCAAGTTTTTTTGGGTGTCACAGAACTCTATCTCACTGGGCGCGGATGCATATTTTTTTGTAGCAACGACACCCTCAAAAATTTGATCCAACTTCTCTAACTCTGGCTCAAGTCCACAAAGTTGAAATTTCTTCGTAGCGGGCACCACCTACAAAATCATAGCATACACTTCATTTAGTAAATAAAAATGAAATTGACTGAATTAGATGAAATGGAAAATTTCTTGTCGCAAATTTTATGTCTACCACGCCTCCGGAGCATCAATGATTCGTTTCACCGGATCCTAACCCAAGCTCTTTGATCCTTGTTTCAATCTCTTCCAATTTTTTCAATCCTTCTTGAGTTGATCCCATTTGTTCTTCAGTTGCGTCCTGTCATACTCTGGCTTGTACTCTCCTTGAACTTTTTGATGATATTCTCCACAATTCCTTGTTGAAATATGTAGTGGCTTTATTGCCCAGATCAATTTCAATGAGGCAAATGTCATGAAAGATTATTTTTGTTTCTTTATCCCACAGTGTAGCTATTGCAGCCTCTTTGGCCTTGGTCATTTTACTGCTATGATAGCAAAAAAACAAGCAGGCATGAGTAAGAACATTAAAAAAGAAAACAACGCTACATTTCTCTGCCTCATTTCAATCCGGTTGTCACAGTGTGTGTGTGAGAAACATACTTCTCTTATCATAACATTGCCCAGGGTGATATCACTAGTAAATTTCAATAGCTTTGAATGGAATTACAGTCTCATTCTTTCTTCTTATATGTTTCATTTCACTGTGTGTGTGTGTGAGAGAGATATAATTTTCTTCTCATCAGAATGTCATAGGTGGTACCACTAGTAAAATTCAGTTGTTGAGAATGAAAGTATACATATTTGTTGCTGGTGGTGAGTTCACAAAAAAAAGGAAAAACAATGCTCACATCACTGCCTTATTTTTTATGCTTCTCTTCATCATATAGCAATGTGTGTGAGTAAGAAATATACTTCTATTTCATCAGATTGCCACAGGTAGTATCACTAGTAAATTTTAGTGGCATGGAATGGTATTATGCATATTAACTATTAGTTGTGAGACCATTAGTAAATTTCAATGGCTGGGAATGAAAGTATACATATTTACAACTAGCTGTAATGCAAACAAAAAAAAGAGAAACATTGCTCACATAATTGTCTCATTCTTTTATTTTTTATGAGTCATTTCACTGTGTGTGTGTGAGAAATATATTTTTCTTCTCATCAAAATGTCGTAGGCAGTATCACCAGTAAAATTCAGTCGTTTGGAATGAAAGTATACATATTTGCTACTAGTTGTGATGTCAAAAAGAAAAATATAAATAATGATCAAATTTTATTTTATTTTCTTAAATGTAAAGTCGGTTTGTTTCAAGTATTTAATTTTATTTATTTATTTTTAATTTTGATTTTTTTTTTTCAGTTAGCAAGTTTTATTTATATATTTATGAATACTTTTATAGGAATTACAAATGTGTTCAACGTGATTTAAAGTTTTCAATTATAATATTTAAAAGAATATGAAAAATTCAAGTTTATCTAAATTAGAGATTAATTTTAAAATTATAAAATAAAAAAATAGTTACAAATAAAATTTGTTAATTATTTTAAAGGAAATCTAAAATAGGTAAATTTAATAAACGTTGAATTTTTTCAAACTCATTAAGAATAATTTTGTTTATTTTTCATAACTAAGTAAATTATTAGGAAATTAAAATGAAAAAATAAAAATAAAAAAACTATGATGGTTCACCAATTTATGGTCTGTTTGAGACAGCTGCAAGAAGCTGCTATTTCTCTGCCTCATTTCAATCTGACAGTGTGTGTGTAAGAGAAATATACTTATCTTATCATAACATTGCCCCAGGTGATATCACTAGTAAACTTTAGTGGCTTTGAATGGAATTACACTGTCTCATTCTTTCTTCTTCTATGCCTCATTACATAGTGTGTGTGTTTGTGTGAGAAATATAATTCTCTTCTCATTAAAATGGCACAGTGGTACCACTAGTAAAAATTCAGTGGCTGGGAACGAAAGTATACATATTTGCTACTAGTTGTGAGGCAAAAAAAAAATAACAATACTCACATCACTGCCTCATTCCTTTTACTTCTCTTCATCATATAACCGTGTGTGAGTGAGTGAGAAATATACTTCTATTTTTATCAAATTGCCACAGGTAGTATCACTAGTAAATTTCAGTGGCATGGAATGATATTATGGAAATTTGCTACTAGCTGTGAGACCACTAGTAAATTTTGATGGCTGGGAATGGAAGTATACATATTTGCAACTAGTTTTGTTGCAAAAAAAAGAAAAACATTACTCACATAACTGTCGTATTTTTTCTTCTTCTGACTCATTTCACAGTATGTGTGTGTCAGAAATATACTTCTCTTCTTATCAGAATGCCCCAGGTGGTACCACTAGTAAAATTGAGTTGTTGGGAATTAAAGTATATGTATTTGCTACTAGTTGTGTGGTAAAAAAAAATTAAAAAATAATGATCACATCGCTGCATCATTCTTTCTACTTGTCTTCATCATATAACAGTGTGTGTATGTGTGAGAAATATACTTCTATTTTCATCAGATTGCCACAAGTAGTATCACTAGTAAATTTCAGTGGCATGGAATGGTATTATGCATATTTGTTACTTGTTGTGAGGCCACTAGTAAATTTCAATAACTGGGAATGAAAGTATAGATATTTGCAATTAGCTGTGATGCCATTAAAAAAAAACATTGCTCACATGAGTGTCTCATTCTTTCTTATTATTGACTCATTTCTTTTTGTGTGTGAGAGAAATATACTTCTCTTTTCATCAGAATGTCGCAGGTCGTACCACTAGTAAAATTCAATGGTTGGGAATGAAAGTATACATATTTGCTACTAGCTGTGAGACAAAAAAAAAGAAAAAAGAAAAAAAATACTCGCATCACTGCTTCATTCTTTCTACTCTTCATTATATAACAGTGTGTGTGAGAGTGAGAAATATACTTCTATTTTTATCAGATTTTCATAGGTAGTATCACTAGTAAATTTTAGTGGCATGGAATAGTATTGTGCATATTTGCTATTAGCTATGAGGCCGCTAGTAAATTTCAATGGTTGAGAATGAAAGTATACATATTTGCAACTAAATGTGATGTCAAAAAAAAAACATTGCTCACCTAACAGTCTCATTCTTTCTTCTTCTTTGACTCATTTTCACTGTATGTGTGTGAGAGAAATATACTTCTCTTCTTATCAGAAAGTCACAGGTGATACCATTAGTAAAATTCAATAGCTAGGAATGAAATTATACATATTTGCGACTAACTGTAAGGACAAAAAAAGAAAGAAAAAACGTTCACATAACTATATTATTCTTTCTTCATTATTCTTTCTACTTCTCTTCATCATATAACAGTGTATGTGTGAGTAAGAAATGTACTTCTATTTTCATCAGATTGCCACAGGTAGTATCATTAATAAATTAAATTTCAATAGCATAGAATGGTATTATGCATATTTGCTACTAGTTGTGAGGCCACTAGTAAATTTCAATGGTTGGGAATGAAAGTATACATATTTGCAACTAGCTGTGACGCTAAAAAAAAGAAACATTGTTCGCATAACTCTCTCTTTGTTTTTTCTTCTATGACTCTTTTCACAGTGTGTGTGTGTGAATATACTTTTCTTCTCATCAAAATGCCACAAGTGGCGTCACTAGTAAAATTCGGTGGCATGGAATGGTATTATGCATATTTGCTATTATCTGTGAGGCCAAAAAAAAACAAAAAAGATGTCTCACATCACTGTCTCATTCTCTTTACTTTTCTGCTCATTTCACAGTATGTGTGCGTGTAAGAAATATGTTTTTCTTCTCATCATAATGTCACAGGTGGTATCGCTAGTAAATTTTAATGGTTTTCAATGAAATTAGACATATTTGCTACTAGCTGTGATACCAAAAAAGAAAAGAAAAACATGACTCACATTATTGTCTTATTCTTTCTACTTTTCTGTCTCATTTCACAGTGTACGTGTGTGAGAAATATGTTTCTCTTCTCATCAGAATGTTACGGCTGGTACCACTAGTAAATTTTAATAGCTTTGAATGAAATTAGACATATTCACTACTAACAGTGAGGCCAAAAAAAAAAATCAGAGGAAGATCCACCACACAAAAACTATCACCATATAGAAGCACCAAACCAAAAAAATACAGTCAAATCCACACAGTGCAGAGCAATGATAATTGAAAATGTCTCAAAAAAATATAGAGATGGGATACCACAATAATGTGGACTCCGGCACGTCGATTAGGGCAGAGGAAGAAGCTCCGCAAGAAATAGAAAGAGCAAAAAGTAGGAATACAGGATCGAAATAAAGATATTCATGTAAAAATCTTGAGAATAAATGTGGACCGCGGGGTCGATCCGGCGACCCTCTTTTCGTTGTGTTGTGTTGCCATCACGATTGGAAAGCCGCCCCAAATGACGAAATACCCCGGCCCGCTATCGCGCTAAAGTAGCCGCCCCAAACGGGGCCTTAATGGGAGTACTTATGATGGGCTACTAGCCCAGCCAATTGACAACTTGCCTTCCTTTTCTTAAATTTTTACATCTAAATATACTTTAGCTAGCTAAGCAAAATTAATAAATTATCTTTCTTAAATTTGTCCAAATGTCGCCATCCCTCAAGAGGTAATCTGATTTGCGCTGCTGTTGCTTTAATTTTTTTGTTTATGATCAGCTCCAAAACAGTTTCATTACTCCTACAAATTACATGTCTGAACAATTTTTAAGACTTCATGACTGCATTTTTATTCGAGCTCAATGCAGATTTAAATATTTCTCCAATGTGTACGTCAAACCTTGACCAGCATTTGTTCAAAAGACCTTGTTTAAAAATTAACCTTGGTCGACCAAACGGTCCAAAATGTTTGTGTGGTCTGCATTGATTAAAAATGATCGATCCAAGTGTCATTTTAGTGGATCTCAAGGCTAACACGACTTACGATTATGCAGGTTTCAGAACCGCACATCTTTTCTGAAGGCCTGGAGCTGCTCCTGGAGGCCTGATGTAGAGATGTGCACGTATTGCTCCAGCATCTTTCAAAATAATGTAACCTATTGCATTGTTCTATCACTGCATTATTGATTATGAATTTGTGGGCCCAAGTATCAGACTCAGACACCATGACTGCTAAGGGAAACCATCTTGTACATTGCCTTGACCAAGTGAGAATTTTATCATTCTCTTTTATTATTATTATTTTTGAAAGATGGTTGATGGAGATGAGTTTCCTTTGATTATATGTGCAGGGACAGTAACCTGTACTATTCTGGTGATTGTTTGCTGGGTTTTTGTCCTTATTGGATGAGCGGGCACTTTGTACATGTTTGTTCTGTGTTTTATTGATATATTTTTTATAATGCAATGACACGTGAAGTTGACGGGATGAAAAGAGTAGCAGATGAGATAGTGGCTTGATGATTGGAGCACATTTTTTGTCTGGATTCTTTCCTGAGTTATTTTCAGATTATTTCTAGGTTATTTTCAATAATCCCGAAATAACCCAAAAATAACCCAAAAAAGACCGCGGGTTATTTTTGGGTTATTTCAGATTATTGAAAATAACTCAAAAATAACCTGAAAATAACTCAAGAATAACCTCTGTCGCACGTAGAGCTATATCAGGAGTCCGCACAGAAAAATTTGGCTGATGGTTGAGCATTTTTTTTTTCGTATCTGAAATCTTCGGAACTCACCAACCCATAAAAAGGAATAATACCAAATTAAATGATTTTAGGATGTATTAAAATTAATATTATAAATTTCTACTAGCATTACTTGTAAGATGAATGATAAAATAATAATAATAATGAACTTATGGACACAAAACATGATATTAACATGAAAAAGCTTGATTCTTTTGAAAATTTGAATTGTCATGCCTTTAGGTCCAATACAAAAAAAAATAGGAGCCTATTTGCAATGTTTTTTTGCTTTCTATTATTAATTTTATTTATATTTTCATTTGAAATAAAATATAATTGATATTTTGTAAAATAAATGAATTAACAAAAATAAGAAAAATATGAAACAAACGTGTTTTAAAATTAAATAAAAAATAATTTCAAAGTTGTCTTAGGGAATATGGAGGATTGGAGATAGAAGCTTTGAAGTTTAGTTTTCAAAGTTTGTTAATTGGTCATTTAATAAAAAAAAAATNGTGAATGATAAAATAATAATAATAATGAACTTATGGACACAAAACATGATATTAACATGAAAAAGCTTGATTACTTTTAGCTTTCTATTCTTTTGAAAATTTGAATTGTCATGCCTTTAGGTCCAATACAAAAAAAATAGGAGCCTATTTGCAATGACTTTTGCTTTCTATTATTAATTTTATTTATATTTTCATTTGAAATAAAATATAATTGATATTTTGTAAAATAAATGAATTAACAAAAATAAGAAAAATATGAAACAAACATGTTTTTTAAAATTAAATAAAAAATAATTTCAAAGTTGTCTTAGGGAATATGGAGGATTGGGGATAGAAGCTTTGAAGTTTTGTTTTCAAAGTTTGTTAATTGGTCATTTAATAAAAAAAAAAATAGATTTGTATTCTAAACTATTTTGGGATTCTTCATACTTCAACACTCTACATTGTATGCCTCAACCTAAATTTCATACATATCAACACAATTTTGATGTGTTTTGGGGATATAAAATATAAGATCTTAATCAAATGCATCACACAACAAAGAGAGCTATTAACAATATAAACAAAGATGCATTAAAGTTATTCATCTTAGTAACAAAAGTACTATATATAATCGAATTGTCTAAAATATTTTAAGTTTTGATTGTTGAACTCGGTTTGTGATTTCATGTAAAGAACTCTCTATTTTGCAAATTGTTAAAAAGTAATATTAATTGGAGTCAACATGTGCATTTATATATAAGAATGGATCGGTGACTAATGAATCATTTTATTCATTGAATGCATGCCATTATACCAAGTTATCACTTTGCTAGGTACTATAGTGAGCAAGCCTTGAAATTCTTAACCAATAAGAACTCGAATGTTCATCCTAGGCATTGGTTTCTACTTGTAAGGAAGGAAATGATCACTAAAACCCCCAAATTTTTCACTAAAAGTGTACTAAATTAGATAAACATTTACATTAATTTATGAATCAAGAGATTGGTTATTTCGCATCACATTCACTTATAAGCATTAAATAACAATAGTAAGTAGAAGTTCAGGCTATAAGCTACAATAGTTATGGAGAAAATTTTTTTCTAAAGTTTTGATCCGATTTTTTGAGTCAAGCGGATGATTTTGAAACTTACCTTTATTCTATTAGAGCTTGAACATTGCTCGTTACAAACATAAAGTTATTCTATTAGAGCTTGAACATAAATATTCATTGTACAGCTATTAGGTGTACTTGAAGGTGGTAGGAAGT
The DNA here is from genome assembly GCA_002079205.1 of Phalaenopsis hybrid cultivar. Taxonomy (NCBI): domain Eukaryota; kingdom Viridiplantae; phylum Streptophyta; class Magnoliopsida; order Asparagales; family Orchidaceae; genus Phalaenopsis; species Phalaenopsis hybrid cultivar. The sequence continues at coordinate 3,577 of JXCR01062688.1, read as the reverse complement.
GCCATAATTCAAGCCTCTTAATCAAGTATTTGAAAAACACGGGTGGATGATCCACTTCCTCTCTATGTATAATACCAGCTGGAAGCCCTTGAAGATCTCATTCGTAGTTGTAGTATCATCCAAACTATAAGATGGTTGGCTTTTCCTTTCATTAATTTTTTGGGTTCTAAATAGTTCAACCTCTTTAACTGACCCTATCGATCGTTTATCCAAAGTCCACACACATAGACAATCTTTTACTATTTTATGTCACTAAAGACTCCAGTAAAAAAAGCTATAATCCCTCCAATATATGGAACAATCAACATCTTGTTAGTTGATCAATGGGCTCAATATGGGGAGATTGATGGGAAAGTTTTTATGGTTCCACTAGTAGTGACTCAACAATAGGGGAAGGAGATTTATATTTGAACCTGTTGTCTTTCACCATTTGAGATAATTTTATGGGTATGTATTCCTCTACAACTAACATATGTTTCAGCTATAGTATTAACTTTCTCAGCCATCTTTGAGTACATTTTCTTGGTTCTTCTAATATTATTCTTTCTCTAAGTCTTGGTCAAAGTAGAGATGATGGAATTGAACTAATCATTGACTTGTATCTTGTTAGACTCAGCACAACCTGGAGGGATTTTGGCTCCCCTTACTAAAAATTTGGTTAGCAGTTCTCTTTCAGGTACTTCCTCTAGCTCAAGTACTTTAGCAATTGGATCAAGTAAATTATTTTATTCAAGTTAGATCATAAATTCAAGATATTTGATAATTCAATTCTCTTTAGAAATTAATAGATTCAAGGATTGGATGACTTGTATTCAGAATCTCAAGAATATATTTTATTAATTGTGATGTTTTGTACAAAACTATACATGATATTTCTTCATGAAATGTACATTGATGAGGAGCAACAGATGCTCACCTTTACAATTGACTAACTGATGAGAACCTATTTGATATACTTTCTCTATCATGAACATGTCTTTGGTTGTCTCCAATAAACTGGCTCTTTAACTGTGGTGATAGCGACTTGTTCCTTATGTCCATTAATGTAGTTCTTTTCAACTTGAGAAATGAATTGACAACCTTGAACTTCAATCTGCACTGACTTCACTTCCAAACAAGTTATCTCTTTAGCCAAATTTTCCACAACATTTGAAATAGTCTACTACCATAGGGTATTTAGTACAAAGCGCCATTTAATATTTTTTTTAAGTAAACTCATGTTGTATTAATAATACAGATGAAGCCATGATTTGAAAAGAATTGTAGATTTCAACAATCTGATTGATTACTAGTTATGTATCTCCAATGACTATAACTTCTTAAATGTTCATTAGAATAGTTAGGTTTAGACCAATAATTAGGTCTTCATAATATGTTTCATTATTGGTAGATGGCTCTGATAAATGGTATGAAAACCTCCTAGTTATGAATACCAGTCTCATTCTTATTTTTCTTGGGATAATCGCTTTTTGAATTAGCTTCCTTCTTTTCTAATGAAGACCATCGAAGTAGAACTCCCAACACAATTTATCTTGATCTTCTAATGGTATAATATGTTCATCAATAAGTCATCATCTAGTTGAGTCTCAGTAGATAAAGGATGCATTGTTAAATAATTTGGTTGAACCTGGCCTTTAGTAGCATGCAAAGGATTGAATCTTATATTGAATTGCATTAGGATCATTCACCAACGTGCTAGTCTTCCAGACAGAGCTGGGTGGGTCATCAAATATTGCAACAGATTGAACCTAGAGATAACATTGACATTATGGGAGAGCATGTATTACCTTAATTTTTAGACAATAAATATCAATTCCAAACAATACTTTTTGATAGAATAATAATTTCTTTTAATTGTGATTAATTGATGAATTAATTAGTATAATACATTCTCCTTGCCTTTCTCATTAATTCGGGCTAATAAGGTGTCAAGGGATTCATCTAAAGAAACAATGTAGAGAATTAACTGTTGATTTGGGATGGGGCTACTAATACTGAAGATGTCATTAGGTATTGTTTAATGCTTTCAAAAGCTTGTCGGCCGTTATCATCCCAATGAAACCTGGCATTCTTCTTGATTAAAGCAGAAAATGGATGATACCTACCTGAAAGATTAGAAATAAATCATCTTTAAGTATGCTAACCCAACCTAGAAGGATTTGAGTAAGGTTAAACTCTTAAGAGGCGTCATTTCTAATGTTGCTTTAACCTTCTCTAGATCTATTTCAATTTTATGGTGCCATATTACAAACCCTAAGAATTTCTAAAGGTGACGCCAAAGGCATATTTCAAAGGATTCATCTTCAGGTCATATAAACATAGGCATTTGAAAATAATTTTCAAGTCATATAAATAATTTTATCACTCTTTGCTTTTTACCACTATGTCATTAATATAACATTTTACTTGCTTGTGGATGAGTTTATCAAAGATCTTGGTCAAAGCATATTGGTATATAGCACCAGCATTCTTCAAACTGAATGGAATGACTTGTCATAGTAAAAATGCAATATGTTTCTCATCTTCGGAAACCATCTTAATTTGATTATAACCAAAAGATCCATCCATGAAAGAGAAAATTTCTTGTGGAGAGAGAATGCCAACCATCTGTTCTAATGTGGGCAATTAAAATTCATCTTGAGAACATGCCTTGTTGTGATCTGTAAAGTCTATGTATATGCATATCTATCCATTCTTCTTCTTAATAGTATGACACTGGCCTGTTGGGAAGGATACTTTTCTTCTCAAATGAAACCAGCTTCAATTAACTTCTTCACATCTATGATTACTTATTATTGAATAAGCATTTAATTATTTTGCCCACATTAAACATAAAATTGCTTTTTCCTTGCTTATCAAAATGCTTTTCTTATGATTTTTCCTAACTATTTTGTTTTGGTTTTATGAATCTTGTTTTTCAAATTTTTCATTCATTGTTTTATGAGATGTTGGATATTTGTCATCGTGATAAAATCCAAGCCAATTTTTTCACACAGGAATTAGGACAAAACAAATTTCATTCTTCAGTAATACAAACAACACAAAATATAAAGGATAAACACCTACAATTTGAGAGGTAGGCGCTCTCTCTCAATTCCTATAATTCGAGAGTAAGAAAATCTCTCTCAAACTATTAAGCCTTATTTATACTAAACAGTGATTAATAATAAAAGATTAAATTGCCTTTAGGTTAATAAAAGACAAAATTTCCTTTAGACTAGACACCGATGTAACATTACTCCCATCCGAAAGAAGCAGCTTATTCTCAAGGTGGATAAAAGAAAACTATTGTTGGATCGAGCTCCCCTGCTTCTTCGTCACATATTGTGAGAACCTAATTCTTAAGCTTTTAATAGTGTCCGGATGCAATTTTTTTATCCCGTCAGAAACAAATCCTCTTTGCTCAATTTTCCTGAATCTCTGTTTATAAGGCGTTTAAATGTCATCCTTGGTCATGCCCCATTATTCATGTTCCGGGGAGCCTCACTCTGGACTTTCACTATTTTAGTTTTTTTTGTAGTAGTGGTTTTAGCATTTCAGTAGGATGCTACACTTGTGATGCTTCTATTAGCCCTTT
>JXCR01062686.1:0-10297 GCA_002079205.1 Phalaenopsis hybrid cultivar | reverse complement strand
TTAAACTTGATGACTAGATAATCTTGTGGCTATAGAGTTAATTCAATTACTTGATTTTTTTTTAAATCTCACTATGATATTTATTTCAATCAAACTTATAGTATTTTTGAATTAAAACATTATTACAGTAGATCATAACTTTAATTTAAATCAAACTTATAGTATTTTTGAATTAAAACTTTACTACAATAGATCATAATTTTTATGAATCAAACTTATAGTATTTCTGAATTAAAACTTTACTACAATAGATCATAACTTTTATATATCTTAAATCAAACTTATAGTATTTTTGAATTAAAACTTTATTACAATAGATCATAACTTTTATGTAGAACTAAAATTACTTGAGGACAAGTAATAGTTAAGTTTGGGGGATTTTGACCAAAGGAAAATATATTGATTACTTGAGGACAAGTAATAGTTAAGTTTGGGGGATTTTGACCAGAGGAAAATATGTTGAGGTTTTCATACCTATTTTATACTATTTTTGATGATATTGCCTTTAAAGAAAGATACTTTGATGTTTTGTTTTTGCAGGAATGATGAATTAAGGTCATTGGAGCAAAAAGATGCAAAAAGGAGCGAATTTGGAGCGAAAAGGACCAAAATGCGAATAATCTAACTAGGGCGCCGACGACGCAATCGACCCCGCCGACGGTGAGATTTTCCTGATACTCCAAACTTAATTCATTAAGAAGGTCCACCGGCGGCACCCTTGAGGTCACCGACGGTGAGCTCGACAGTTATGCCCAATCAGGATTTGGATAAGGCCAAATTTGGAAGGGATGCTTAGGCAACTCTTGGGAAAGCTCATCCACAACTTTAAAAGACTATTTTGACCAAAAATTAGAGAAGAAGGAAGGAGCCTGGAGGTCCTGAAGAGTTCCTGGAGGTTAGAAAGGTTCCAATAGTGTGTAAACATTATGAGGAATTCTTCAAGATTGTAAGAGTGGAGGGAAAGTGAGAGATTTCTTCCTCCTTGTTGCTTCAAAAAAGAATTCTATCTTGTAAAGAAAGGAAGAGATTCAGAGGAACTTCGAGGAGTTTTTTTTGGGGAGAAATTAGAGATAAGTTATTTAATTGTTGTAGTTTGTATGAATTTGATTTTATATATGAATTCTAAGTTTTGTTGTGTTTTCCCCATAAAATCTAAGTAGTTTTCTTTATCTTTCTCCTTGTCTCGAGATTTGTGAAATGGTGATTTGAATTGGTGAATCCATGAAAATGTTTAAGAATTTGTGATGATCAATTGGCAAAACCATGAAAATGTTTCTTTCAATCTAGCCAATTGATTTGTTAAAATATGTTGAGTTTTACAACTAAAGTGAAGATTATATCCAAGACGGGAGGTCAAAGTCCTTGAAAGTTGGGTGCAAATAAATAGGGAAATAAAATTATCAGGCGTAAACTTGGTGATTGAATTGATTTGTTAAAATATGTTGAGTTTTACAACTAAAGTGAAGATTACATCCAAGATTAAAATAATTTGTTAAAATATGTTGAGTTTTACAACTAAAGTGAAGATTACATCCAAGATTCAGAGAGAATTTTTTAAAATATGTTGAGTTTTACAACTAAAGTGAAGATTACATCCAAGATTCAGGGAGGTATTCGTTAAAATATGTTGAGTTTTACAACTAAAGTGAAGATTACATCCAAGATTCAGGGAGGTCCTTAAATATGTTGAGTTTTACAACTAAAGTGAAGATTACATCCAAGATTTAGGGAGGTCAAAGCTTTTGTTAAAATAAGTTGAGTTTTACAACTAAAGTGAAGATTACATCCAAGATTCAGGGAGGTCAAAGCCCTCAATATGTTGAGTTTTACAACTAAAGTGAAGATTACATCGAAGATTCAGGGAGGTCAAAGCCTTTATATGTTGAGTTTTACAACTAAAGTGAAGATTACATCCAAGATTCGGGGAGGTCAAAGCCCTTGATATGGTTGAGTTTTACAACTAAAGTGAAGATTACATCCAAGATTCAAGGAGGTCAAAGCCCTTGGAAATTGGGTGCAAATAAATATAGTTTTACAACTAAGGTGAAGATTACATCCAAGATTTAGGGAGGTCAAAGTCCTTGAAAGTTAGGTGCAAATAAATAGGGAAATAAAAATTATCGGGCGTAGAATTGGAGATTTTAGAGTGACAAGGTGAGCAAATTAAATAGGGAAATAAAATTATCGGGCGTAGAATTGGAGATTTTAGAGTGACAAACTAAAATCTAATAGGACTAAGGATTTAGGGAGGTCAAAGCCCTTGGAAGTTGGGTGCAAATAAATAGGGAAATAATATTATCGAAAATAGAGAAATAATACTATGGCGTAGAATTGAAGATTTTAGAGTGACAGACTAAAATCCCCAATTCGGTCCTATCGTTTGGCTGTGATTTAGGGAGGTCAAAGCCCTTGGAAGTTGGGTGCAAATAAATAGGGAAATAAAATTATCGGTATTTAGGGAGGTCAAAGCCCTTGGAAGTTGGGTGCAAATAAATAAGGAAATAAATTATCATTAGGGAGGTCAAAGCCCTTGGAAGTTGGGTGCAAATAAATAGGGAAATAATATTATCAGGCTAGAATTGGAGATTTTAGAGTGACAGACTAAAATCCCCAATTCGGTCCTATCGTTTGGGTGCTAAATTGGAGATTTTAGAGTGACAGACTAAAATCCCCAATTCGGTCCTATCTTTTGGGTGCTGAAGTGTAGATGTTAGCCCTCATGTGAGGGGAACGTGGGAGCTCCTAAGTGAGAGTCGGTATTCTCCCAACTTAGCCGCAGATTAAGTAAACAAGAGTAGGATTAGTAAATGTTCTTTATGCCCGGACCAAAGGGTAAAGAATAAGTATGCTCCTATTTGGCACATTATAATTTGAACTGATTCACTTTATCCATTTACTATAACTTCTTGACAATGAGAAAGATGTTTTCTTTTATATTGAATATCACATTTAAACCTTCATTAGTATTGTTAGTTATTTAATAGTTATTAAAATTACATAATTATTTCAATTGTCTATTAGTGACAGATAAGCAAATTGAACTTCGTTGTTGTGATTAAAGTATTACTTTTTCTAAAATCTTAGTTCGTAGTTCTAAACTTACTCTGTGTGATGGATATCTAAGACTCCATTACTGCCCTATATTACTTGAGCAATACGTATTCTTACATTGATAAGTGTGACTTCACAATTATTGAATACTTATTTCGTCCAAATTTATCGAATCTATAACTGTTATTAAGGATTTGGTACAGTTGCTGAGGATGTATTTCTTTTAGCAGCACTATTAAATACTTATATTTTTAAGCATATATAAAGTTGCGGTCAATTAACGACTAGGAATCTATTGTATAACTCTTGCGCACTTTGACTAATGAACTTTTTCTTCATGGCTTCTTCTTTCTTCTTCATTTTAATCTTCCAAGAAGACATTCTTCTAAGATCGCTCACTCTTCTCTTAGACTTTAGGAGGAAAATTCAAGTGACGTGAAAATTCTCTTCATTCCATACTATTTATAGCCTTTGGATCAAGCCTAAACCCACTACATGTTTTCAAACCACTAACCCCCATTTAAACCCACTAAAGCACATTTGATTCTTCTATAAATGTAATAAATGTTTTGTTAGTTGTCACGCTAAAACGTTAAAGGTTACTTTAGCACAGGTCTCCTTAACTTCTAAATACGCATTCTAACACATCTAAGTCATCAATTAAGGTCTTAGAATCATCACTAAATCATCATATATTCAAAATACTACCGCATTTTTTCTTAATCAAATACAACAACATAACATTCAAAATAGAAACACACTGATAACTATAGGTTGCCTCCCACAAAGCGCTTGGTTTAACATTGTCAGTCTGATGTAACCAGTGCATATTTTGGTTGACCCAATGACATAAGATCATTTAATTTAAGTTGAATCTCTATAAAATAGGGTTTCATCCTGAAACCATTCACTTTGAATATTTTTTTAGTTTTAGGATCTTTGATATTCATAGCTCCATATAGATAAACTTTTATCACAATTAATAGGCTCATCACTTAGACTTTAGTGTTCCTAAATAATCTTAAACTTGCATTATGTAGCAAAACTTATTGCCCTATCTCAAAATTTTTAGTAATAATCCTTTGATCATGCCACATCTTCAACTTTTCTTTATGAACTTAGCGCTCTCATAAGATTCATTCCTTAACTCTTCAAACTCATTTAATTGCAATAGTTTTTTCTCACCAGCATCCTTTAAACTATAATTAAATTCCTAAATATCCCAATATGCTTGATGTTCAAATTCAACTGGTAAATGACAAGCTTTCCCAATTATTAGCCTATATGGGGCCAATCCTATAGGAGTTATACATGCAGTCCTATAAGCCCAGAAAACATAATCAAGTTTGACTGAAGAATCCATCTTTGTTGTTACAAATTTTTCTAATACTCTTTTAATTTCACGATTAGATAATTTAACCAAAATACTTTTCTAAGAATGATAAGCAGTAGCAAATCGACGGTTAATAAGATATTTCTTTAATAATTTCTCCATTATTGCATTTCTGAAATGATTTCCCCCATCAGTTATGATCACTCTCGGCATCCCAAATCTATAAAATATGTTTATTGTTATAAACTTTGCAACACTTTGAGCATCACATAGTCTACAACTATTAATACATATAAATTTCCGAAAGATAGTTTAAATGGTCCCATGAAATCTAATCTCCAAACATCAAATATCTCAACTTCCAACACATAAATGAGGGGCATCTCGTTTCTCCTAGAAATATTGCCTACTTGTTGACATCGATCACAAGTTTTAATATAAGCATTAAAATCTCTAAAGATAGTAGGCAAATAAAATCTAGATTACAAAATTTTATACATCGTTTTATCAACACCAAAATGTCTCACAAAATTAAAATTATGACATTTTTTGATAATTTCATAAGTTTCTTCTAGAGGCACACAACTTCAAATAATCGGATCATTTCCTTGTTTATATAAAAATTGGTCATCCCAAAAATAAGTCTTAGCTTGAGATAAGAATTTCCTCTTCTGTTAGTATGTCAAACCATAAGATATAATATCACTAACAATAAAGTTCACAATGTCATCATACCTTGAAACACACCACTCATTAATATTGAATAATTCTTCATCTAGAAAATGTTCATGAATTTCTTTTTCAAAATAGAGTGATTTTTACAATTCAAGTTTTGACAGATGATCAGCACTTTGATTCGCAGCTCCCTTCTTATCTACTATCTCAAAGTCAAATTCTTGCATAAGAAGAATCCATCATATTAGTCTTGGTTTTTTATCCTGCTTTTTCATTAAATATTTAATATGAGAAAGATCTATATCACAGTACATTTTGTTTCAATTAAGTATGATCTAAATTTATCAAAAGCATAAACTATTGTTAATAATTCTCTGTCAGTTGTGGTATAATTAATTTGAGCTTCTTTAAGAGTTCTACTAGCTTAGTAAATTACTTTAAAAATCTTATCATGTTTTTGTCTTAAAACAGCTTCAATAGCATAATCACTTGCATCACACATTAATTCAAAAAGGTTTTTCCCAATCTAGTGAATTAATAATTGGTAGCAACTAATTCCTCTTTTAATAGCTCAAAAGCTTTTAGGCATTTTTTATCAAAATTGAAAATTACATCTTTTTCAAGCAAATGGCATGGAGGCTTAGCAAATTTTGAAAAGTCTTTGATACATTGCCTGTAGAATCCAGCAAGTCCTATAAAACTCCTAATTTACTTCACATTTGTTGGGTGAAGTAAATTAGCAATTACTAAAATTTTTGTAGGATCTACTTCCATATCATTTTCTGATATATGATATCCTAAAACAGTTCCTCCTACAACCATAAATTGGCATTTTTCTCAATTAAGGACTAAATTTGTTTCTTCACAATGCTTAAGAACTCTTGATAAATGTTCTAAAAATGATTTAAATGAAGTTCCAAACACTAAAATATCATTCATAAAAACTTCAATTCCTTTGTCAATTAAATCACATAAAATAGCCATCATACATCTTTTAAATGTAGCAGGGTCATTGCATAAACAAAGGGCATTCTTCTAAAAGCAAATATATCATAAGGATCGGTAAACATTATTTTCTCTTTATCCTTAGGAATTATTTATATTTGGAAATAACCATTATATCCATCTAGAGAACAAAAGTATTTATGCCCAGCTAGTCTATCCAACATTTGATCTAGAAAGGGAAGTGTAAAATGATCTTTCTTAGTGGTGAGATTTAATTTTCTATAATCAATGGATATTCATCACCCTGTGAATTATCTTGTTGGTATTAACTCATTATGCTCATTCATCATCACAGTCACTTCGCCTTTCTTAGGATTGCAGCGAATTGGACTAGCCCATGCAGTATCTAAAATAAGGTAGATAATTCCAGCATCTAACCATTTTAAATTTTCTTTCTTAACATTTTCTTTCACAACATGATTCAATCTCCTTTGAGGATCAGCCCTTGGTTTGCAGTTATCTTCCAAATGAATTCTTTTCATACAAATTGAAGGATTGATTCTTTTAATATCAGAATATTTCCATCAAAAGGTTTTCTTATAATTCTTCAAAGTTTTCATCAAAATCTCTTCTTCTTCTATAATTAAATTTGAGGAAATTATAACATGTAATGTTCAGGAATCACCTAAAAAGACATATTTGAAATGTTCAGGAAGTAACTTCAACTAAAGTTCAGTAGGGTTTTCAATTGATGGACAAAAGGATTTATCTTATTCTGTTGTGACCAAAACTTCAAAACTTTCTCGAACATAATTTGAATCTTTTTTATAAACATCTTCACTTTGATTTAATTCCTCTTCTTGTTCGTGTTCAAACTCTTTCATTTCAGATTTCACTTCATAAGTTTTTTTGAAATGACATTCACACAGATATCTTTTTACATTCACTTTGTAACATTCACCATCTTTACCTTTTGCAAGATACTTTATTGATTTTGAAATATTAAAAGTAATTGTTTAATCATTGATGCACATAGTTAATTCCCCTTTCTGCACATCTATCATTGCTCTTCCTGTAGCTAAGAATTGTCTCCCCAAAATGATAGGTATCTTTTTATCATCCTTCATATCTAGCACAATGAAATCAACTAAAAAGTTAAATAGATCCACTTTAACTAAAACATCTTAGGATATGTAATTGAATGATCTGCTAATTGCAAAGTTATAGTAGTATGGGGATATTTCTCCTAATCCCACTCTTTTAAATATTGATAATGACATAAGGTTAATGTTTGCATCTAAATCACATAAAGCTTTCCCATAAAATCTATCAGTTATTGTATATGGAATTGTGAAGCTACCAGGATCTTTAAGCTTTTCAGAAAGCTTTTTATGAATTATAGCATTGCACTCCTCACTAAGTGCAACAGTCTCGTTATCTTTAAACTTCTTTTTTCTGTTAAGAATATCCTTCATAAACTTCACATAGCTTGGCATTTGCTCTAAGGCTTCAGTAAATGGAATCTTAATTGTAAGTTTTTTAATGATTTTCATAAATTTTGAAAATTATTTATTCTACTTTTGTTGACAAAGTCTCTAAGGAAATGAAAGTGGTGGTTTTCAAAGTCAATTTTAAGTGGATAGATAAGTCTCTCTAAACCTTTTGGAGCATCTTATTTGGGCTCTTCAATTTCTTCTCTCTCTACTTCAATCTCTTTTTGAACTCTACCTTCCAACTCTTATTCACTTCTAAGTTGAACGACTTTTACATGCTCTTTATTCTGGTCTTTTGGATTTACTTCTATATTACTAGGAAGTGTCCATTAGGATCTATTATTTAAAGAATTTGTTATTTGTCCCAGTTGATTCTCAATATTTCCAATTGTAGCTCCATGACTTTGTAAGGAATTTCCCATTTGTAACACCACTTCTTCTATAGACAACTTTTTCTCCTTAAATTGTGGATTACTATTAAAAGCAAGAGGATAAGTAGGTTTATACTTACTATTGCCTTGGTTGTTCTAGTTTCCCAATGGGTTTACTGGGTTATTCCCCCATTGCTGATCATTACCACTCGAAGTATTATTCCAGTTGAAGTTGGGATGGTTTTTCCAACTTGGGTTATAATAGTTTCAATACGGGTTATTTGGCTTATTATTTATTGCATTCAAAGTTTCTAATGATGCTTGAGAATTTATCATTTAGCCTAATGAATTTGGTTGAGAAAAATTCATTCCAAATTGATCTAACTTCCTTAAAATTGTAGCAACTTGATTTGCTAAAATTACAAAAGCATAAGATTCATGATTATTGGCTACTTTCTTAAGATTTATCATCTCAGAAGGCCATTAAAAATTATTAGTGGACATATCTTCAATTAAACAATATGCGTCATGAAATGGTTTTGACATCAATGAACCACCACCAGCGGCATTGATAATAGATCTAAGAGATCCAACTAATCCATTGTAAAAGGTTTGAATTATTAACTAATTTGATATAGCATGGTGTGGACATTTTCTCAGTAGTTCTTTAAATAGTTCCCAAGCTTCATAAATAAATTCCCTTTTAAACTGACAAAAAGAAGTAACATCATTTCTAAGCTTAGCAGTTTTTTATGGTGGAAATTATTTAACAATGAATTTCTGCACCAAATCACCTCATATTCTAATATATCCGGGTGCTAACAAATTTAACCATATCTTAACCTTATTGCTTAGTGAGAATGAAAAAAGTCTAGGTCTTATAGCATCATTCGAAACACCATCATATTTAAATGTTGTTAATAATTCCAGAAAATTGGCAACATGTAAATTTGGATCTTTAGTTGGTGCTCCCCCAAACTAATTATTTGATACCATTTGAATAATATCATATTTAAGTTCCAATGAATTAATCACTACAATAGGTTTTTGAATACTACAATGAAGTTCATCTATTGTAGGGTTTGCATAATCTCTTAATAGTCTAAATTTTTAATTAATTTTAGCATTTTGATTATTTTTGTTAATCGTTTCCTATAATTTTTTATCTTTCTCTGTATTTTTCATTTTTTTATTTTTCTAGTAGATCTTTCGAATTCAGAATCGTAGGGCACTAGTCCTTTAGAACCAGAACTATGTATACATTACTGCAAAAAAACATAAAATAAAATCACACAAACAAGAATTTATATAAAAATAACATTACAAATTTTCTATAATAAATTTAAAAATTTAGATAAGACTTTCAAAAAATAGAAATTGGCTTTCCTAAAAATTCATTTCAAAATTTTTACTCCCCGACAACGGTGCCAAAAACTTGATCCCCACTTTTATGACAGTACTATGAAGTATGTGTGGTTTTATTCTCAATTCTCTTTATTTCTATTTCTTACTTTATAATGGTGCTAAACGAGTGCAACTATTGTATTTAAATATTGTAATACTACGCAATTATACGTATCATTATCAAGTAATATATGACTTTTTGATTAAGCCCCGAATATCAAACCCAGAGGAAATACTACAAATTTTTAATAAGAAATTAGATAACAAACTCTACTTTAAAAAATAATTTTACTCAAACTATAGATTCTATAATAGGAATGAAAGTTCAAATCTTTTTGGTAATTTTTTATAATTGAAAATAAAGTAAAGAACTAATTAAATTTAACTAGATATTTATAAGATGAACACAATATAAATAAAATATCTTTTTCCTTATCATGAATCAGTAACAAGTATAGGAATTGTGTTATGAAAGTATTCAAATTGTGTTATGCCAAATATGAATAATATTATCCTTTATCCTTACTAGAGATGCTATAAAAAATATTGGTTGATTTAAAGTTTGAATAGTCTTGAAGACGGGCTAGGTAGGAAAGATAGTAGATCTCACTCTAGAGTTCTCTCTTCTCCCTCCATCTGGAAGCTAACTTCTCATATCAAGACCTAAAATAATAAATCAAATTGGGGGCTTTGGCTTCTCATTTTAAATTTCTCTAACTCTACACCCTTCAAAGTTTATTTCCTTATTTTATTTGCACTCAACCATATGAATTGCATTCTTATCTATATAATCTAATGTGATTCTTACCAATAGTTGACTAAGACAATACCATCTCAGATCTTACATGTTCTCACAACAAAGATTAGCCTCTTAATTGGCTAAATCAAAAAGTAAATGAAGTACAATGTTTAAAATCATCACAACTTATTCCAACATTAAATACCAATACTTCACACAACTTTCATCCAACACTTAATCACTTATCATTTTAAGGAAAAAGATAAAGAAAACTACTCAGAATTCA
>JXCR01062675.1:29268-78286 GCA_002079205.1 Phalaenopsis hybrid cultivar | reverse complement strand
GAGATCTCCCCGGTTTAAATGGGTTTCACAACTCGTTTAAACTAAGTAAGTTCAAAAGAAAATAGTGATGCCGGAAGGAGGGAACCGTGGGATCCTAACCGGTGTCGCTCTAATCAACTTGAACCCCCCATTGAAACCAAAATTGTGAAGCACAAATCACCAATTTCAAACACTCAAACCTTGGAGCCATCGCGACGACAGGAGCTTGGAGCCAACTTTATGGGCAGCAGGACGAGGAGCTTGGAGCGAGCAGCAAGATCTTCTTTAGCATTATCTCTTCCTTAGCATAATAACAACCCATAGGACTTCGAGGTAGCTTGCCTAGCGACGTAAATCCTCACATTCCCTCCTTAGGCTCTTGTACAACGATGTTGTGCAGCGTAAGTCCTAACTCGACTTAGGTTCCGAGGTTGTCGTATAGTATGACGTAAATCCTCTTATCTCTATGGGCTATTTGCATAATCAGACACTATGCAAGTTTAAATCCCAAATAATAAAACTGGTNCATGTATCCATATTTTATCATGGTGTTATCTCCACTCTCCGCTAATCTGTTTCTTAAATGTCAAGGTTTGGCCTTCTTCCTTTGTTCCACTATGTCCACGATCAACTCCTAAATGCCTTCATTGATCCATCTGATTAGTTTAGGTTCATTCAACCACAAATTAAGGTGAATAATTCTTCATTAAATATTTGTACATTCTATACTCATGATTACCAAATTAATCATTGCTTTACTCCATAATCACTTCTTCATAAATAACTAGATGAGATTCCCCGCCATCCTTCATCAAGGTGCCTCAAGAGGTGAAACTAAGATAACTGAGTCTCAAGGGAATATCTAGGGCCATCTAACACAAAATAAAATTCTCTCCAAGACCAACCTGAATTTGGCTAGTGGTTTTGTTAGATCAGAAATTCCAGTTATTTCCTTCAAAATAATAGTGCATGTGAGAATGTGTTTAGAATTACCTACCTGCCATTTTCTTTGTTGTACTTTAACGGTAAAAATTCTTAGGCAAAAATTGCACATCTCTGCAAACATATAAACGTCAATAACTGTTATGGTGTGGAGCCAAAGCAACCCGAGTAGCAGTGAAGTTGGCGCATATGCGCCCACCATATGAGCACGGCAACATAAAAGCCAATGCATATGTGCTGGCTATTTAATGCATATGCACCCACATATCGTGGGCACAGTGAAGTTGGCGCATAGGCGCCAACCTTTGGGGGTCTAAGCGCCTAACTTAAACGTTGCACGACAGAATGCTTGACGCATATGCACCAGATGAAGTTTCACACAGGTTTTAGTTTTAAGTCCAAATTCAAGCGACGTAAGTAATAGGGCATGGTGTTTCTTCATGTGTGTTATTTGACAAACATTCCAGTGAAGGTAAGAAGAGTCAAAGAGATGGATTTCGGTGATTCAACATGATTTTTGTGTTGGATAGGAGAGGGAAGATAGTGAAGCAAGTCCTGTAAGTTTCTTTGTGTAGAGAAGAAACAATTGTGAGTTCATTGTAAAAAAATTATGAATTTCATAGTGGAATTTTAGGTGGTGTGGCTCCGTGGTTTTTTCCCATTCATGGGGTTTTCTAGGTAAAATTTTCGTGTGCATTTCTTGTTGTTTTGATTATGTTTTATATTTAATTCTTTGTTCCGGTTTTCTCGAATTCGTGTGATCCTTTTATTCTGCTGTGTGGTTTAGTTTCTAATTGATCCTAGGTCCCGGTGAAGTTGAGAATTATTTCTTGATATTTCCTATCAAACTAGCATCAAAGCGGGGTTCGATTCGAGTGGGAGCAATGACCGAAGAATCAAGTTTCAAAGTGGAGATGCTTAGGGACGAACTTCACTTTCTGAAAGACGCAGGTGTAGGATTTGCTATATCATTAAAAATTATATTTTCCACTACAAAGAATCACAAGAAAGCCTGAGTCTATGCCTGTGGAGGAATCAGAAGTGTTGGATTGAACAACATTGGATCTAATCTGGTTATCACTTTCATCATCTGTTGTGTTCAACATTGTGAATGCGAAAACTATGATGGATCTCATGGTGGCACTGAGCAAGATGTACGAAAAGTCTTCTGCTTCCAAAAAGATTTTTTTCTGATGAAGAAATTATTTAATATGAGGATGGTGGAAGATGGTGCAGTGACAGAACATTTCAGTAACTTCAACACAGTGACGAGCCAGTTGTGTTCTGTGGGGATCAAGTTTGAGGAAGAGGTTAGAGCACTCACGATACTATATTCATTATTGGACAGCTAGGATGGTTTGGTAACGACAGTGAGTAATTCTTTAGGGATTTCAAAGTTAAACTTCAATGATATCGTGAGTTTAATGTTGAATGAAAAAGTTCGCAGAAAAGGCGAATGGTGGATCTTTAGGTTTTGCGTTGAATGCTTATAAAAAGAGAATGAAACTAGACAGGAATATTAGCAGAGCAGATCTAAGTCCAAAAAAGGAAAGCCCAAGTCAAGCAGAGGATAATGTTGGAATTATGGTAAGAATGGGAATTTCAAGGACTGCAAAGCCCCAAGGAAAGTTGGTGGTGGAGGATAGGAAAGTAGTTTTTGTACTAATGTCTGCTCTGGTGAAATCCAAAATAGCTCCTTGGTGTTGTCCCTAACCAACACTCAATCTTTGATAGTGGATCTAGGTGAAATTAAAGAAATCGAAGTTAGTGCATGCTGATGTATGGTGTCCTATTCCAGTTCAGTCCATTGGAGGTTCTCGCTATTTTGGCATGTTCATTGATGATCACACGAAAAAGATATGAGTTTGTTTCTTAAAGCAAAAATTTGATGTATTTGAAATATTTAATAAGTGGAAGGCTATGCTAGAAAATGAGACATGCTTGAAGTTAAAGTATCTCAGATCAGATAATAGAAGCGTGCATCGTGATCAGAAGTTCAGAAATTTCTGTGCTACAGAATGAGTCAGGCATGAGTTCACTGTTCCAAGGACACCGTAGCAGAATGGTGTGGTTGAACGAATTATTAGAATAATCACGGAGCATGCTAAGAGGATGAGTCTGCATGTTGGCTTGCCAAAGCAATTTTGGGTTGAAGCAGTAAACACTGCAGTTTATGTAATTAACCGTAGTACGTCAGTACCTTTGGAGGAAGGATTACCCGTAAAAGCCTGGAGTGACAAAAAAATATATGTCTATCTCATTAAAGAGTATTTGGGTGTTTTGCATACGTGCATGCTGATGCAGAGTCCAAGATGAAGCTTGACTTGAAATCTATCAAGTGCACCTTCATTGGATATATAGCTCAGATGAATTTGGGTAAAAGTTTTGGTATTATCAGAATCAGAAATTCATTAAGAGCTAAGATGTCACTTTCAATGAAATGGAGGTGTACAAAGATAGTGTCATAACTCAGGACAGTTCGTCAGTTACTACTGAAGGATCCAAACATGTTGAGATACAAGATACTGGTGATCAGGAGGATTGAGAAAGAAGTGCTCAGCGAGAAGGAGCACTAGAAGTTCCTTAGTTACTTATTACAGAAGTCAGAACATCCAACAAAGTAATACGACCAGTACACATGTATTCTTCCTCTTTTCTCTATTTGTTGTTAACCTATTTGTTGTTAACGGATAGTGGTGAACCAGAGTGCTTTGAAGATGCTACTCAAGGAGTGAGAGATTTTCATGGATGAAGAAATACAATCTTTGGAGTCAAATTAGATTTGGAATTTAACGGCACTATCAAATGACAAAAGAGCACAACACAACAAGTGAGTCTACAGGTTAAAAGGAGTTAGATGGTAGCAAGCTTTATAAGGCAAGACTTGTTGTGAACGGTTTTCAGCAGAGGAAAGGAGTGGATTGCACAAATATCTTCTCCCCAGTGGTGAAGATGATTGTTAGAGTTATGCTGAGTCTGGCAGCAGAAAAAGATCTACATTTGGAGCAGATGAATGTAAAAACAACTTTCTTATATGGAGATCTGAAGGAGGAGCTATAGATGGTGCAACCACAAGGTTACAAGGTTTCAGACAAAGAATGTTTTGTCTACAGATTGAAGAAGAGTCTCTATGGCTTGAAGCAGACCCTGAGATAGTGGTACAAAATGTTTGACAGGTTCATGTCAGACAATGGGTACTTGAAGTGTCAGGTTGACCATTGTTGTTTCATCAAACACTTCAATAACAATTATATTTTACTTATTTTCTATGTGGATGACATGCTAATTATAGGGGCATATATGGAGAATATCAGGGACCTGAAGAAACAATTATCAAGTTCGGTTTGAGATAAGGATTTTGGTCCAACCAGAAAGATCCTCATGATGAGAATCAACAGGGACAGGAACGTAGGAACACTGAAGTTGTCTCGGGCGGAGTATTTTAGGAAGATGTTACAGAGTTTCAACATGAGTGGGGCGTAACCAGTTAGATCTCCCCTAGGTAGTCACTTCAAACTATCTCAAGAGCTATCGCCTAACTCTGAAACGGAGCAAACACAAATGGAGAGAACTCCGTATGCTTCAGTTGTTGGAATTTTGATGTATGTGATGATTTGTACCAGACCAGATATTACATATGCATTGAGAGTGGTCAGCAAGTACATGGGAAATCCAGGTAGGCATCATTAAGAGGGGATAAAGTGGGTTCTTAAGTATTTGAGGGGAACAGTCAATATGACACTTTGCTATGGAAGTGCAGGGATCATTCTACAAGGATTTTAGATTTAGATATGGCAGGAGATGTGGACAGTAGGAGTACAAATAGATATATCTTTACACTAGGGAATACAATGATGGGTTGGGCTTCCAGGTTGCAGAAGATTGTTGCACTTTCAACTATGAAGGCCGATTATATTGCTATCACTGAGGCTAACAAGGAGATGATATGACTACATAGTTTCGTGGCAGAATTGGGCAAAGAGCAGGAGATTTAAAAACTCTACAGTTACAATATGAGTGTGATCCATCTTGCTTAGAATGCTGTTTTTCATGCCAGGACGAAACACATTCATATGAGGTATCATTTTATTCGCTCTCTTCTTGAAGTTGAGCAGTTGTTCTTGGAGAAGACACACATAGCTCAAAATCCTGTGGATATGTTTACGAAGGTGGTGACTATTGAGAAATTGAAGCTACGCTTGGTTTTAGTTGGGTTTCATGAAAGTTGAGATCAGGGGTAAGCCACACTACGTACGTGACCATGGTACGTTACTATGAAGGTAATTCAGATAAAGGTGCAGGTAAAGAGGACTGGTGCTCGATGCTATCATATCTAAGTGGGAGATTGTTATGATGTGGAGCCAAAGCAGTCCAAACAACAGAGAAGTTGGCACACATGCATCAGCTTATGGGCGCATATGCGCCCACCATATGAGCTCGACAACAGAAAAGCCGACACATATGCACCACCTATTTGGCGTATATGCGCTTACTTATCGTGGGCACAATGAAGTTGGCGCATAGGCACAAGCCTTTGGGCGCCCAAGCACCCAACTTAGGTGTTGCGCGAGAAAAAGCTTGGCACATATGCGCCAAGTCCAGGCGCATATGCGACATGGACAGTCACAAAATTTTTGGCTTTAAGTTCAAATTCAAGTAGCGCAAGTAATATGAGTTGGAGTTTCTTCCTATGTGTTCTTCGACAAGCATACTGGTGAAGGTGATAAGAGTCGAAGAGGTGGATTTCAGTGATCCAACGTGATTTTTGCTTCAGATCAGAGAGAGAAGATTGTGGAGTAAATCCTGTAAATTTCTTTACGTAGAGAAAAAAACTATTGTGAGTTCTTTGTAAAAACATTCTAAATTTCATAGTGGAATTTTTGGCGGTGTGGCTCTGTGTTTTTTTCCATTTCTTGGATTTTTTCACATTAAATTCTCCTATGCATTTTTGGTTGCTTTGATTGTGCTTTCTATTTAATTCTTTGTTCCGGCTTCCTTGAATTGGTGCTATTCTATTATTCCGCGGTGTGATTTAGTTTCTGTGGTGTGAAGTTGAGAATTGTTTCTTGATATTTCCTATCAATAACAAATTAGGAACTGCCATATCTAATGCTTTCCAAAGGCTACAACTGGGTATTTTAAATGGCCAATTTGGCTCGGACATAAAGAGATTTAAGTCCTCTAACTATAGTTATAGTAAGATTTGGTTAATAGTTGTTGATTCGGATTGCAACTTGAATTGTACTCAACTCCAGATTTCATGTGGGCTGGAATTTAAGCTAAGATTGACAATAACATGCTACATTAATGGGATTGCTCAAATTTCTAGAATTTACTTTGTATATTGTTGTTTAACAAGGCATAATGATGCAGTTTTTTAATAATGCTAGAGAACATAGTTATCTGATACGAATTGTTTAATTCCTTGAGTTAGCCCTATCAATCCGCTGGTGGTTATCGATTTTTTTTGGAGCACTTTAATAAAATTTATTTGCTCTTCACAACATGCCAGCGTTCGGTATAATGCAAATTAGTTACATGCTGACACTGTAATGGTAATGTATATGCATGATACTACATTATTGTCAGAACAATTTTTCCCTACGTACTTTTGGTATAGAATTATATCCAGGTATGGCTTAAACATATATCCTATATGTTTAATCAGTTATCACAGTAATCCATTCATTTTTATGATTAAAAATACACCTCAGTGATCCAGACCATCCTTTTCGTGATTTCTCTTATATTCCTTTTTCTTCGTCCTGCTTTAATGGTAAACAGATGTTAGTTCGAAGATAAAATGTAAGATACAACATTTTATTAAAATAGTTTGTAACAAGATATATAATTATTTATAAATTGCTAAATTTATGATTAAGAAGTTCTTAAAGCGGATATCAAAAGTTTGGTACATGCAAGTAAGGACGCTCCTTCATTGAGACAGAAGTGTTTTAAATTGCTTCCATTAAGTTTTTTCAAGATGCATTGGCAAGGATATACTAATTTTCTTAGCTTATAAAATTTGGTGGCATATTGATGTTTGAGATATAAAATTATTTATAGCTAGCCAGATATGTAGCTAAAAACTGTTAGAACGGGCGGGTATACAGGGTAAGAGTTTGCTTCATACTAGAAAACAATGTCTCTATTTCATTTCTTTCAATACAGTTTGAAATTTATATAATAAAATTTTGCGTGATATGTATTGATATGCTTTTAGAATACCAAAGGCTTATGAAAATTGTATTTTCTAAGTTTTAGTATAGATATATTCTCACGAATGATGAAACTATCAATTCTCTTCCTTATTGTGTTGGCATTACTGCACCTTCTCTCTAAGATCTATCATTATATATTGTAGGGTGTCGTTATGAATGAAATGAATAGTAGATCATCAGTTTTACCTAGAGTTTGTGTGATTGCCTGATGTTAGAAACCATATTTTAAGAAATAAGTAAGCTCATTAAATCTATCATTTAATTTGATACATCGAGACACCAACATTAACTTCGAAGTCTACAAACCTTGTCAAAATGCCTTCAAAAGTGATAATTTTCTTCTCTCAAAATAAATTAAAATAAAGGCATCAGTTTCTAAAGCAGATTTTCTGTTTACCAGCAACCACATCAGCGCTTACTTTATTGGTTTGTTGGTTTTTGATACATAACATTTGTGTGGCTGATTTGTAAGGTTGATTTGTAGGGATCACGACCTTATGGGCGCTGGCAGCAGCACTTGTTCCTCAGATGCAGAAGGGAAATGAAACAGCCAGAAATCTGCACATTGCATTGAACGCATTGAATGTTCTGCTCTTTATATGGCAGATTCCCACTGGTATTGAGATTGTTTACAAAGTGTTTGAATTTTCTAGTTGGCCCTGATTTCATATGCTTATCACATGATGCTTGTCAACCATATAACTTCTTATAAGGTAGCATGCTGCTTGATGTATGTATACGGAAGTCCTGAATAGTTAAATATCAAGCTTGGAAGGTCCGGTTGCTGGTAAATATAATGTATGTTCTAGGATTGATTTAATTTTTACAGTTTTGTCCCAATGACACTTATTCAAACTCTTTCATATTGCTTCCGAAGCTGCAAAAAAATTAAAAAAAATAAAAATAAAAATAATAATAAAAACACAACGGAAAAGAGATAGAGGGAGAGGTGCGTATTCGTATTGTGTAGCAGCTTTATCCTTGAGAGTTGTGATTGATCTTCATCTTCTATTTTTTTTCCCCCAAACAATAAGTAATTCACAAAAAAGAAAAAAAAATATTACACTTATGTTGTTGCTCTCAGTTTCTTACCGCACATTTGATATATAAGGGGAAAAAGCATGACCATGCCAATCACTTGTGTCTTCTAAGATTATCAAGTTTGCATGGTGGCATCTGGCTCAACTATGTTCGGCCAACCTGTGGACTTGCCCATCGTGGTCACCCACATTTATCTGGCTAGTTATTTATTCCCTGCTGCCCATCTCTGCCTCACCAACTTTTCACACGTGCTCTTCTATTATAGTCCGCTAGCCTAATCAGAACGTTATACTCTCTTTGGCCTTTCTCCCCCCTTTTTGCATCTTTGGCGCACTACAAACCCTAATTCATCNGGAAGTCCTGAATAGTTAAATATCAAGCTTGGAAGGTCCGGTTGCTGGTAAATATAATGTATGTTCTAGGATGGATTTATTTTTTACAGATTTGTCCCAATGACACTTATTCAAACTCTTTCATATTGCTTCCGAAGCTGCAAAAAAAAAAGAAAAAAAAAGAAAAAAGAAACACAACGGAAAAGAGAGAGAAGGAGAGGTGCATGTTCGTATAGTGTAGCAGATTTATCCTTGAGAGTTGTGATTGATCTTCATCTTCTATTTTTTTTTCCCCAAACAATTAGTAATTCACAAAAAAGAAAAAAAATATTACACTTATGTTGTTGCTCTCAGTTTCTTACCGCACATTTGATATATAAGGGGAAAAAACATGACCATGCCAATCACTTGTGTCTTCTAAGATTATCAAGTTTGCATAGTGGCATCTGGCTCAACTATGTTCGGCCAACCTGTGGACTTGCCCATCAGATTATCAAGTTTGCATAGTGGCATCTGGCTCAATTATGTTCGGCCAAACTGTGGACTTGCCCATCGTAGCCACCCGCATTTATCTGGCTAGTTATTTTTTCCCTGCTGCCCATCTCTGTTTTACCAACTTTTCACAGGTGCTCTTCTATTTATAGTCCACTAGCCTAATCAGAACGTTATACTCTCTTTGGCCTTTCTCCCCCTTTTTTGCATCTTTGGCGCCCTACAAACCCTAATTCATTGTCCGTTTGGGGCAGCTTGTGCTTATCCAGCTAAGCCGCTTGTCAGGAAACGCAAACTGCGGGGTTCGACCCGCATGCCGCGTTTAATGTAAAAAATCAACTGAGTGTTTAGATAAGCTTCGAGTTTTTAGATAAGTTGCTCAAATGCAATTTTTAAATGGTTAAGCGGCGTTTTCAAAATGCCGCCGTAACTGATACGTAACCCCAAACGAAATTGGATGGCCTTTTTGAATCAACCTTCTGTTTTTTTTCTGTAATNGACCCGCATGCCGCGTTTAATGTAAAAAATCAACTGAGTGTTTAGATAAGCTTCGAGTTTTTAGATAAGTTGTTCAAACGCAATTTTCAAATGGTTAAGCGGCGTTTTCATAATGTCGTCGCAGCTGCTAAGCAGCCCCAAACGAAATTGGATGGCCTTTTTGAATCACCCTTCTGTTTTTTTTTCTGTAAATTGACGGAGGCCTAATTTTAATTTGATATAGAATAGAAGTGAGTCATACAAATATTAAATTTCTTGTGTAATCTAATAATTTGCTATAATTTATGCAACTGGGAAAAAAAAGTGCTGAAAATGTAAATTATAGTGCAGCATATAGAAGTTTTTACGTGGTTCAGCCATCAAACTAGTCTATGCCAATTGCTAGCCTTCACCTGTGCTAGAAGTTTAGTAATCTAAAGGTTGTCTCACAAACTTCACTTCTTTCAACTCAAGAAGTTTAGTGCACCAATGTTGTCTCTTATATGGGTCAGTAAAACTCATTTTACAGTACAATATAAGATTTGTGATCTGCTAAAGACAAAGGCAAAGAAATATAAAGCTCAATATATGATAAAACAATATTTGCAAAATGGGGGAACATAAATGTTAATGATTATGTTTGCAAATGAAATAGTAGCCAGTCTACTTTTCTCCTCACTTGTATGTATAGCTACTATATTTCTGTTCACTTTGTATATGTTGCTGAAACAAATTTCTCTCTAGTTCTTATAGATGGGGATTAGGTCTGTAATCAAGCCGAGTCGAGTGTGTCATGATTTGGACTTTAGCTTGGTCGGTCGGCTTATAAGTTATTCATGTTCAGTTCGAGCTTGAGATGGGCTTTCCCATATATATTTATTTATAGCTTGTTTAAAATTTTTAATCTTCATACTTGATTTATATTTGGCTTGTTTATATTAATTAAAAAACTAAAAATTCAAATGAATATTTAATTTTTTATATAAAATTAAAAATTTTATTGTACATGATTTCTTATATAAAATTAGTAAATCATATAAGATTTAAATGAGTATTTAATTTTTTATATAAAGTTATTAACAAATGATTTTACTAATCTAATAAACACAAATTAATTTCAAATTTTGTCTAATTAGTTTATATTAAGTAAATAAAATAATATATAAGTTATAAGTATGTTTTTTTAACCAAATGTAATAAATAAGTACTAACAAATTTGTTCAGTGTAATAAAATAAAAATAAAAAATTATAGTAAATTTATATACTTATTGATATTAAATCATAATATATTACTATTAAATATACTATTTAATAAGTTTAAATTAATACAATTTTATTTAAACAATGTTTCATATAACTAATAGATCATTTAACAAGTTGTTTGATTAACAAAAAATGAGTTCTTCATGAACTTTAATCGAGTTGAAATATATCCAAATCTGATAATTTAAGCTCTGAGTTTTTAAAAGTTCAAACTTATTTATTTTTATCTTGAATAAACATGATCAAGTATTAACGAGCCGAGTTTGAGCTGTTCATCAAGCGCATTGATTCATATACAACCCTAATAAAGATTGCTTTGAAAAGAATTTGAGAGAGGTCACAAAATTTCATCATATTTTTCTTCATTTTAAAATTTTATAAAAGCAAATAATGCTTAAAAAATCATANTATTTAAACAATGTTTCATATAACTAATAGATCATTTAACAAGTTGTTTGATTAACAAAAAATGAGTTCTTCGTGAACTTTAATCGAGTTGAAATATATCAAAATTTGATAATTTAAGCTCTGAGTTTTTAAAAGAATTTCAAACTTATTTTATTTTTTATTTTAAATAAACATGATCAAGTATTAACGAGCCGAGTTTGAGCTGTTCACAAGCGCATTGATTCATATACAACCCTAATAAAGATTGCTTTGAAAAGAATTTGAGAGAGTTCTTGACAAAATTTCATCATACTTTTCTTCATTTTAAAATTTTATGAAAGCAAATAATACTTCAAAAATCATCATAAAATCAATTTTAAATAAAAGTTTTTCATCAAACATATGCACTCATATTTACAAATTTCAATGAATCTATTGGAATAAAAATTTGGTCCAAATTAGTTAACCATAAAATAATTTCTTAGAATTGTAAATTTTTTTTTTTATAATTGTATAATTTTTTAAATGAGATAGCTAAATACATACTAAACAATTCTTACATGTTTACATATCTAACCCCAAAAATTTCATATTTATATGCAAACTACTCGAATCATTTAGATGACATATAAAATACCACTATTGCATACTATTTAAAGGTGAAATGCACATTTTCATGGATAGACTTATGACACCAAAGTATTATAAATATAAATATGCTTGTTCCTGAATGGGCCCTTTCAATTCTTTTAGGTTCTTGTTCTACTCCGGGGGAAGAATTGCCCGAATTCCATTTGCGCATATAGGTCAAATGTTTCCAGTATCACGTTTTTTTTTTTTTTTTTCAATTGTTTCATACCTTTCCCCAAAGTATTTGATGTATTAGCGTCACTTTTGAAACCAATTTTTTTCTCCAGATAGAAAACTTGACTTTCACTGCAATTCCATCGAATTGAAGGATAGCTCAGCATTGCAAAGAAAAGAAACTGTACTCGACCAGGGATGGACGTAAACTCGTAAGCTACCGAGGGTAGGGATAATCGTCCAGGTCTTCTTGTGAAAAAAAAAAAGCCGCCCCGCCACAGCGGGCAGGTTGGTTCCTCTGTCGTCGCCGGGGAGCTCTTGGCGAGGAGACCGTAGGATAAGTTGCTAAAACGGGAGGANGTATGAGGAGAAAACTTCCTATACGTTTCTAGGGGGGCATCTTTTATCTACATCTATCCCAATGAGCCATCTATCGAATCGTTGCAATTGATGTTCGATCCCGGTTCATGCCGGAAAGGTACGAAGTTGGACGAATTTGGAGACATTGTATGTAAATAAATTGAAACGATAAAAAAATTGTTAAAAAAGAATAGGGATATTTAAATTATTCCCATTAAGCTTAATTAATTGATTATTGAATTAATCAGTACAAAAACTCTTATAAATATATTAAGATAACGTAATGAAAATTTAAAATCATCTTAATTTAATAATATTTATAATGGCCATAGTATATAAAAAAGCTACTATTTATATATTAGATTTTAAGAAAAATAAATATGGCCTTTCTTAAAAGGCTTAACAAGTTTTAATTATAATTTAGAGCTTAATAAACATTTCAAGTTTTTTAATTTTAAATTTATGTAGTGGGAGCAAACCAAATACATGACCCATCTATAAATTTTAATGACACATCTTGTCATTTAGTACCTCCTTCATACAATATAGCTACCTCGGTCTTTTCAATGTGATCATTTGAGTTTCTAAGTGGGTGTGCATAGTAGAAAAAATATTAAAACAGGAGTCCTGATGTAGTTTCATATGCGGATGATAGTATTTAGGTGTTATTGATAGTATTGTGATGTTATTTTGCTAAAATAACAACACAATACTATCAATCACACCTGCAATAACACCATCTGCACCTAATCCGTATCCTTGCAATATATTACTTTGAATCATTAAGAATCTAGAGCACTTTTAAAAACAATATGTACTTATAGTAGAGTAGTTAGTATCATCAAAACTAAGATGATAAATTTTGAAGCTCATGGAACTAAAATCATATATTTTCTCATGATCATAACCATATATTTTATAGAGAATATGATAAAGATGCAAAATGACTTTTGCTCTCAATTTTAAGCAACTAGACTGTTTCAATTTATCTAACTAATATTTTCTTCCCCTTATATCTATACTGAGTGACATTAAAAGAATTTGTAAAGATAAAGAAAATATAATTAATGATCACTGCCAAAATGCTTCCATTTAAATTTAAGACGAAAGCTATTTTAAAATTGTTTCCATGTCATGGACTCCATGACAACTCCGCCCCCTCCCCTCTCCCGCCCAAAATGGATTTTGTCGGTGCGTTCANCCTATAGATGACATATAAAATACCACTATTGCATACTATTTAAAGGTGAAATGCACATTTTCATGGATTGATTTATGACACCAAAATATTATAAATATAAATATAATTGTTTCTGAATGAGCCCTTTCAATTCTTTTAGGTTCTTGTTCTACTCCGGGGAAAGAATTGCCCGAATTCCATTTGCGCATATAGGTCAAATGTTTCCAGTACCACGTCTTTTTTTTTCAATTGTTTCATACCTTTTCCCAAAGTATTTGATGTAGTAGCGTCACTTTTGAAACCAATTTTTTTCTCCAGACAAAAAACTTGACTTTCACTGCAACTCCATCGAATCGAAGGATAGCTCAGCGTCACAAAGAAAAGAAACTGTACCCGACCAGGGATGGACGTAAACTCGTAAGCTACCAAGGGTGGGGATAATCATCCATGTCTTCTTGTGAAAAAAAAAAGCCGCCCCGCCACAGCGGGCAGGTTGGTTCNATTTCTCTTTCTATTTCTATCTATATAGATAATAGATAGAAATAGAAATTAGAGAAATTCAAATCATTTTTTCTTGAGCTGTATGAGGAGAAAACTTCCTATACGTTTCTAGGGGGGCATCTTTTATCTACATCTATCCCAATGAGCCACCTATCGAATCGTTGCAATTGATTTCGATCCCGGTTCATGCCGGAAAGGTATGAAGTTGGACGAAATTGGAGACATTGTATGTAAATAAATTGAAACGATAAAAAAATTGTTAAAAAAGAATAGGGATATTTAAATTATTCCCATTAAGCTTAATTAATTGATTATTGAATTAATCAGTACAAAAACTCTTATAAATATATTAAGATAACGTAATGAAAATTTAAAATCATCTTAATTTAATAATATTTATAATGGCCATAGTATATAAAAAAGCTACTATTTATATATTAGATTTTAAGAAAAATAAATATGGCCTTTCTTAAAAGGCTTAACAAGTTTTAATTATAATTTAGAGCTTAATAAACATTTCAAGTTTTTTAATTTTAAATTTAAGTAGTGGGAGCAAACCAAATACATGACCGATCTATAAATTTTAATGACACATCTACCTCCTTCATACAATATAGCTACCTTGGTCTTTTCAATGTGATCCTATGATCATTTGAGTTTCTAAGTGGGTGTGCACAGTGAAGAAAATATTTAAACAGGAGTCCTGATGTAGTTTCATATGTGGATGATAGTATTTAGGTGTTATTGATAGTATTGTGATGTTATTTTACTAAAATAACAACACAATACTATCAATCACACCTGCAATAACACAATCCGCACCTAATCCGTATCCTTGCAATATATTACTTTGAATCATTAAGAATCTAGAGCACTTTTAAAAACAATATGTACTTATAGTAGAGTAGTTAGTTTCATCAAAATTAAGATGATAAATTTTGAAGCTCATGGAACTAAAATCATATATTTTCTCATGATCATAACCTTATATTTTATAGAGAATATGATAAAGATGCTAAATGACTTTTGCTCTCAATTTTAAGCAACTAGACTATTTCAATTTATCTAACTAATATTTTCTTCCCCTTATATCTATACTGAGTGACATTAAAAGAATTTGTAAAGATAAAGAAAATATAATTAATGATCACTGCCAAAATACTTCCATTTAAATTTAAGACGAAAACCATTTTAAAATTGTTTCCATGTCATGGACTCCATGACAACTCCGCTCCCTCCCCTCTCCCGCCCAAAATGGATTTTGTCGGTGCATTCATATCATCAAAATCTTTTAAATGAACCTCTCCATTCTCAACTCTGCTTTCATTTGGAGGCTTGTTGAGCTGGTGATAATCAAGAGAGAAAAATAATAATTTCAATAATATAAATGATAATATGCAAATAATTGACCCAAAATAAGCTCAAAATGAAATCAAACTTCTACCAAACTTGATATAAATTAAAAAATGCTTAATTTCATCAATTAAAATCACCTAAAAACTCCAACCTAATACACCAACTTTCTTCTCATAGGGTTTAGATTCACTTTGACTTGAAATATCTTGAGATGGGGCTACTTTGAACAAAACTAATTACACTATTGAATTTCTAATAGTTGTTTTCTATCAAATGAGCCTAAGTAAAAATTCTTGATCATAAACACCATAACCATTTTGTAACCACTTGACCAGTTCAACTTGGTATATCTTGGGTTGGACACCTCTTTTTTTGTAATGAATTGGACCAATGAATTTCTTGCTTCATTCTCTTCAACATGATACCCACTTTGTTTTTTTTCCATAACCCTCATAACTATCTAATTTTAAAATTACTAAACTACCCTCCATTTAAAAAAAAAAANAAATAATAATTTCAATAATATAAATGATAATATGCAAATAATTGACCCAAAATAAGCTCAAAATGAAATCAATCTTTTACCAAACTTGATCTAAATTAAAAAAAAATGCTTAATTTCATCAATTAAAATCACCTAAAAACTCCAACCTAATCCGCCAACTTTATTCTCATAGGGTTTAGATTCACTTTGACTTGAAATATCTTGAGACGGGGCTACTCTGAACAAAACTAATTACACTACTGAATTCCTAATAGTTGTTTTCTATCAAATGAGCGTAAGTCAAAATTCTTGATCATAAACACCATAACCATTTTGTAACCACTTGACCAGTTCGACTTGGTATATCTTGGGTTGGACATCTCTTTTTTTGTAATGAATTGTACCAATGAATTTCTTGCTTCATTCTCTTCAACATGATACCCACTTTGTTTTTTTCCATAACCCTCATAACTATCTAATTTTAAAATTACTAAACTACCCTCCATTTTTTAAAAAAAGACTTTTCATGTCCTCCATAACAACACCACCTCCCCCCCTTATCTTCCCACCAAAATTCTTGTTAACTACCCTACCTCCCCACCCTAAAATTTCACTTAAAAGGGAAACAAGAAGGAAAAACAAACGAGGCAAGGAAGTCACTCCATTCAATGAAATCTTAAGGCCAAGGTATAACCTCTCGGCTCCTTTTTAATTCAAAAAATTTGGCATAATGTACACTATATAATTGTCATGTTGTTAACCTCATTTTTCGTGAGGTCTAATCCTTTTTTTAAAACTTAGGATCTAGTCATAAGATTTTCCTATTGAATATCCTAGAAGACCAGTGATGGGACCCACCTTCTTAGGAGTTCTAGCCACTTCTTAGCTCTTTTGTGAAGTTTTATATGGGTGGTCCTAGACTTTCAACACTTAGTTAAGTTGGTTAAGATTAACATGAAAAAGCTCAAGAAAGAGTTCTTCATAAGAGCATGAGGCCTTAGAAAAACCCTTGTGACTTGGAGGCTCACACGTACACACTCACACTTCCAAATTCACCCCAAATTTACTAAGACCAATCCTAGCCTCCAAATCAACCCAAATTCCCCCAATTTCCATCAAATTTTGTTAAATCCAAGTGAAGACCTAAATGCCCCAAAACTCAAATGGGAAGACCCTTAACCCCTAACTTTGTATGCCTTGTACTTAAATGTTAGGGAGGCAACATCTTATAGTTCCTGTTTAGAACTAGGGTTAAGATGTAGTTAGTGATTTTTTATGTGCAACTATTATTTTTTGGCTTGTACTAGGTATTGCACACTTTGCGTGCCTTTTGTGTCCATTAATGGGTGTGATACTTGCACAATGCTATAATTAGGGCAAATGTTTTGTTGTAGTATGTTGTATATAAATGGGAGGAGCATAATGATTTTGACCGATGAATTTTATGCAAATGTTGTTTAGCTCTCCTCTCATCTGATAGGTATTTATACATGTTACCTATGCTAACCTTTGTTTTGAAAGTCGACTCTTCTTTTAATTTTTTTCCAGCTACTTTTAGAGTCATGTAGGAGAGTCTGTATTGGAAATCACTAGTTTTGAAGCTTGAAGTAGTGAACGTATGGAGAGGAACATAAGATGGTTGTTTGCCGCTCGTACTTTAATTCCAGATTGTACCTTTGCTGTATAGTTTTAGGATCAGACATATATATGAAAAGCCTGACCACACTTTTATTTATGGGATTGTAGACGACCCATCGGTATTGGATGTCTTTATTATTTTATATTGAGTGTTTATTTTTCAAAACATTACATGTTATCCCTCTTTCTTATGCATGTGGTTTGTTTGGGCACGATCACAGCTAAGATCATTAGGATAAAATATTTCCTATACAATTTAATTTTTTAAAAAAATTCTCTAATACAAATTAGGACTAAAAATTCAAGATTTTAAAATTTGTTATTTTATTTCTTGTATTTATTTTCTTAATGATCTTCCAGCTAATTTTAAAATAATCATAACTATATGGATATTATTCCCAAGCACGCTAATAGAGTCTGTATGTTTAGGATGTCTTAGCCCACTACATATACACTGAATTACATGAGAAAGGTGCTCTTGCTTTCCAATCTAACCGGGCCAACATATATTTTACATGATTAGGTGGTCTTCTAATGTGGCATAGGATGTTAGAGGTTTTCCCGATCTAGCTAGGATTATAAGTCCTTTATGGGATGGCTTAGCTTTGCCACTAAATCATCTGCTTCTTTATTCTTCTTGTAGGTTTCATGTCCTTACTCTTGATCGGTATAGTTCACATTCTCTTTTTTTATACAGTTAGAGTCATGGGAGCATAGAAGTTTCTTTCCTTCGGCTTTGTATATACTGGATTGCTTCAAATGATACAACACATGGGTTGCTATCGAAGTGATCGCTCAACTGGGTTGCGTTGACTCCCTTCACAGCTTAGTAGATATGGGATCTCAATAGTCTGAGAGGATGGGTCTATGGAGGCCCAACCAGGCCATCTCAACATGTTTAGGTTTTTCTTAGATCATATTGGTGACCTACCCCCTTTGGGCATTGTCTTATTCCTTATCGAGTATTTGCATATGCGTACTGTAGACTCTCTAAGAACTTTGACATCTACCCATCAGGGTAGTAGCCTAGCTTTGCTCTAATAACTGAAAGATTTCCTTTACTGGGACCATAAAAAATCTCTTTGGTTGACTATGTTCCGAAAAAACTAATTTAAAGTAAACACAACACCTTATATCAAGAGTTCTGTTGGGTTTTCCCTAGGATGTAATTGAACACGAGGATCGTCGTTGTGGGAGGTTTTTTGAACCCAAAATAAAATAAATTTGATTTTATCTTCTGATCTAGTTATGAGATTCTTTACATAGGAACTTTCTTATATATTTTATGGAGTTGAGCATCATCTAATTTATTTTGGACCGCTCTTATCTGATTTATGTTACAATGACTTCTCTATATAAATATATTTGTAACTACTCTTTTATTTCTTATTAGCTTTTGCCCATTCTTCTGACTTATCTTTCTTTCTTCAGTTTTCTTAAGTGATGGGGACATAGAAAGGGGGATTTGAAATGGGATAAACAATNTGGGTCAAAAATAAAAAATCCACCAAATTGATTAACCAATTGACCTCAAAATGACTTTCACTCTTCATGAAATTTATTCCTCATGGTCTCTAACACCAAATTCCATATTTAATTGGGCCAATTGACATGCCTAACCTAGTTCAAACACAATATTTGGTCACAGGCACCTTTTTGGACTTATGGTCAAATCCAAACCAATTGAGCTTGGTATGGTCAAATGAGCCATACCTTAACTCATCATAGACTCTAGGGTTGAGTTTAAAGCCATCCATACACCCATGGTTAAGCTTCATATTTATCCCATGGGTGAATTTTTTTAAAAATTTTTAAAAGGGATAATAAAGATGTTAAATCAAGGTACTTGCCATAACATGTCCAAAACTTTTAAAGAGATAATAAAGAGGTTAAACCAATGTACTTGCCATACCACATGTCCATACCAAGAGATAATAAGAAGGTTAAATCAATGTACTTGCCCTAACACATGTCCACACCCTATGGTGTTGATCATCATAAGCTTTAACCATGGTCCAAGCCTTGGTTAGCCACCTTAACCCAAGCTAAAGTCTTGGAAGAGATAATGAAGAGGATAAATCAAAGACACATGGTCCATACCCTATAATGCCATTTTGCTGCCGCACATCATAAGCTTTAACCATGATCCAACCCTTGGTTAGCCACCTTAACCCAAGCTAAAATCAAAAAAACTNGATTTTCCTATTGAATATCCTAGAAGACCAGTGATGGGACCCACCTTCTTAGGAGTTCTAGCCACTTCTTAGATCTTTTGTGAAGTCTCATATGGGTGGTCCTAGACTTTCAACACTTCGTTAAGTTGGTTAAGATTAACATGAAAAAGCTCAAGAAAGAGTTCTTCATAAGAGCATGAGGCCTTAGAAAAACCCTTGTGACTTGGAGGCTCACACGTACACACTCACACTTCCAAATTCACCCCAAATTTACTAAGACCAATCCTAGCCTCCAAATCAACCCAAATTCCCCCAATTTCCATCAAATTTTGTTAAATCCAAGTGAAGACCTAAATGCCCCAAACTCAACTCAAATGGGAAGACCCTTAACCCCTAACTTTGTATGCCTTGTACTTAAATGTTAGGGAGGCAACATCTTATAGTTCCTGTTTAGAACTAGGGTTAAGATGTAGTTAGTGATTTTTAATGTGCAACTATTATTCTTTGGCTTGTACTAGGTGTTGCACACTTTGCGTGCCTTTTGTGTCCATTAATGGGTGTGACACTTGCACAATACTATAATTAGGGCAAATGTTTTGTTGTAGTATGTTGTATACAAATGGGAGGAGCATAATGATTTTGACCGATGAATTTTTTGCAGATGTTGTTTAGCTCTCCTCTCATCGGATAGGTATTTATACATGTTACCTATGCTAACCTTTGTTTTGAAAGTCAACTCTTCTTTTAATTTTTTTCCAGCTACTTTTAGAGTCATCTAGGAGAGTCTGTACTGGAAATCACTAGTTTTGAAGCTTGAAGTAGCGAACGTATGGAGAGGAACATAAGATGGTTGTTTGCCCTCGTACTTTAATTCCAGATTGTACCTTTGCTGTATAGTTTTAGGATCAGACATATATATGAAAAGCCTGACCACACTTTTATTTATGGGATTGTAGATGACCCATCGGTATTGGATGTCTTTTATTATTTTATATTGAGTGTTTATTTTTCAAAACATTACATGTTATCTCTCTTTCTTATGCATGTGGTTTGTTTGGGTACGATCGCAGCTAGGATCATTAGGAAAAAATATTTCCTATAAAATTTAATTTTTTTAAAAAATTCTCTAATACAAATTAAGACTAAAAATTCAAGATTTTAAAATATGTTATTTTATTTCTTGTATTTATTTTCTTAATGGTTTTCCAGCTACTTTTAAAATAATCATAACTATATGGATATTATTCCCAAGCACGCTAATAGAGTCTGTATGTTTAGGATGTCTTAGCCCACTACATATACACTGAATTACATGAGAAAGGTGCTCTTGCTTTCCAATCTAACCGGGCCAACATATATTTTACATGATTAGGTGGTCTTCTAATGTGGTATAGGATGTTAGAGGTTTTCCCGATCTAGCTAGGATTATAAGTCCTTTATGGGATGGCTTAGCTTTGCAACTAAATCACCTGCTTCTTTATTCTTCTTGTAGGTTTCATGTCCTTACTCTTGATAGGTATAGTTCATATTCTCTTTTTTTATACTGTTAGAGTCATGGGAGCATAGAAGTTTCTTTCCTTCGGCTTTGTATATACTGGATTGCTTCAAATAATACAACACATGGGTTGCTATCGAAGTGATCGCTCAACTCGGTTGCGTTGACTCCCTTCACAGCTTAGTAGATATGGGATCTCAATAGTATGAGAGGATGGGTCTATGGAGGCCCAACCAGGCCATCTTAACATGTTTAGGTTTTTCTTAGATCATATTGTTGACCTACCCCCTTTGGGCATTGTCTTATTCCTTATCGAGTATTTGCATATGCATATTGTAGACTCTCTAAGAACTTTGACATCTACCCATCAGGGTAGTAGCCTAGCTTTGCTCTAATAACTGAAAGATTTCCTTTATTGGGACCATAAAAAATCTCTTTGGTTGACTATGTTCCAAAAAACTAATTTAAAGTAAACACAACACCTTATATCAAGAGTTTTGTTGGGTTTTCCCTAGGATGTAATTGAACATGAGGATCGTCGTTGTGGGAGTTTTCTTGAACCCAAAATAAAATAAATATGATTTTATCTTCTGATCTAGTTATGAGATTCTTTACATAGGAACTTTCTTATATATTTTATGGAGTTGAGCATCATCTAATTTATTTTGGTCCGCTCTTATCTGATTTATGTTACAATGACTTCTCTATATAAATATATTTGTAACTACTCTTTTATTTCTTATTAGCTTTTGCCCATTCTTCAGACTTTTCTTTCTTTCTTCAATTTTCTTAAGTGAGGGGGACATAGAAAGGGGGATTTGAAACGGGATAAACAATAAGTTCATTCCTCTTCGGTCAAATTAAAAAAGGGGTGCACACACACACACACAGATATATATATATATGTGGTCAATTACTGTGATTATTCATGGTTATTTAATGTGTTCATGACGTGATTTANTATATATATATATATATATAGGAAGAAAAGAGAAATAGTGAGACTAACAATGCATTTAGGGTAGCTACGGGGGAGCAATGTGGTCCGTTATTGTGATTATTCATGGTTATTTAATGTGTTCATGACGTGATTTATCTTTCGTAATGGGTGTTTACCCTGTTTTTATGTTGTTGTTCTTTGAAAACATTCCTTGTTTTGAGAATAGTTATTACTGTGTAGCCCTCGCCTCTCTCTCTCTCTCTTGCGTACATCTCCAAATTTCACTCTTCCCTGACCTCTCGAGAAGCTCTGTGCCCTAAAGATGAGGGATCAAGAGAGAGGTGCTCTCAATCAATGTTATTCTTATCTTCCCTCTTTGCTTTTAAATCTCTCTAGAGGTACCTTTGATGGTTCTTTTTACCCTAATTTTTATGGGTTTATTTCAGCCAATTTTTTGTATTGCATTGAGAAGATGGAGTTTTACACGAATGCTTTTGCTCTCACTTCTAACAATGTGTATTTAGGATTTCAATCTCTCTACCCTAATTTATTTGGAGTTCTCAATATGATTTTAGTCTTTGCACATGCTTTTTGGAGCTTCTTCTATTAGAGTTTTGATCTCTTCGTGTTTTCATGATTTGAGTAATTTATGGGAAGCTTTCAATCCCTCTGTGCCTACTTTCTATATGGACTTGAGCATGTTGGGCTATTTCCATAGCTATTGCAACATTCATCTATAATGTTTAAGGAAATTTACAAACCTAGCATACAATTATTATTTGTTTACATTCATGCTAATTCTATGCACAATATGAAAGTCTGGAGAATAATGATACCTATATTCATGGGTACTTTACTATTTTGGCATGATTTCCCTATGTTTCTTGTACATATTTGGGTTTGACAAGCATTTCTTTTGAAAGCACTGGTGTGAGATGTAACTTCATTAGAATTGTATGATATGTTTGTAAATGGAGTTTGTTTGATGATTGGAGTATGTGGAGTTGTTGTATGCTCGTTGGATATGTGGGATTGGTGTATTTTAGTTACATGAAATTGTTCAAGTTGTTGAATAGTACTTTGGTGAAAAAATAATGCCTAGAGCACAAATTAAAAAAGACTTTTGGAATATTTACATGGCCAGCGAACAATTCTTTTAAAAAAATTAGGGAAATTTACAAACCAAGCACTAAATTCTTAGGTGCTTACGTTCATCACACCTAAATTATTATTTGGACTTGTGACCTCTTAAAGTATTTTTTAAATTCATTTCTATTATCATGACAACACATTTGGTCTTCTTATTTGAGTGATTTAGGTGTAGGATATTTGCGTACATAAGACGTACGCAGCGCTGCGTACGTCCAGAGGTTTTTCAGGGGGTACAAGGAGGTTATATCGAGGTTATACCCTTCTGTAACTTCCCTGTAACCTCCATGTAAATTACAAATGAGTTCCGCGCTTCTGTAAGTTCATGGGAACAAATAAGTTACACGGAGGTTATAGGGCACTTACACGGATGTTACAGGGGGTATAACCTGGATATAACCCCCCTGTACCCACTGAATAACCCCTGGACGTACGCAGCGCTGCGTACGTCTTATGTACGTAAATATTTTCCCCTACAGACAGCGATAAGCCAACATGTCTAGAGGCTGGTATGCTAATCATAATTTTTTTTGGCATCAGTACAATGAACTGAATAAAATTGCGTACCAAATATAATCCATTTGTACTATTTAAGATGCGTTCTCAAAGCCAAGATTTATAAGTTTTGATCATTGGAAAATTTTCTGAACATAATAATTACATACCCTATTTCTGTACTTGGTAAAATAGTAAACAAATGTGATGTAGAGGCAAGCATACCAAATGAGAGCATTTGCACGAGCACTTTCCAGATACATTAACATAAAACTAACCTTTGTCTGAACCATTGGCCTTCCACCATGCAATTGATATCATGGCGGCCATGCGCTGGACTAATTCAATTCAATTTGTCCTTGATAAACCCATTATACAGCATAG
This sequence comes from Phalaenopsis hybrid cultivar, assembly GCA_002079205.1. Lineage (NCBI taxonomy): Eukaryota > Viridiplantae > Streptophyta > Magnoliopsida > Asparagales > Orchidaceae > Phalaenopsis > Phalaenopsis hybrid cultivar. Next base: position 54,191 of record JXCR01062675.1, on the reverse strand, counting down.
GCCAAGAAGATAAGAAGCTTTTAATTTCGATTGGAATCAAATAATTCTGCAATTGGTAGAGAACCAGATACCCTCCCATAAGCCACTAATTTAAGCTCTATTCGTATTCCCGTGACTAATCAGACGTTCATCATTACCAACCAAAATCGTTTAGGCAATTTAAATGTACACCTATAAAAAAAAAATAGAGACGGCTATGGCTTTTGCTACAAAATATGAGGCCAACTGTGAAACACCAAGACACACGTCATTGTTGGATATATGATACATTTTGTCTTGAATACTGAAAAAAATTTGTGTACGTAAGACGTAGTCAGCGCTGCGTACATAATGAAGATTATATGGGCGTTCGATATTATATTCGTGTTATATCCCTTGTAACCTCCATATAACTTCCATGTAACTTACATGTAATCTACATATATGTGAAAACAGAAGCGCGGAACTTATTTGTAAGTTCAAGTAGGTTACAGGTAAGTTATATAGAGGTTATATGAAGGTAATAAGGGATATAACGCGAATATAATGCTGATATAACGCCCATATAACTTCCATCATATCTTACGTACGCAAATTTTTTCCCTTGAATACAGGTGATATCAGGGCAAGTAATCATGCAGCACAATATAGTAGTGAGAGTACAGGACATGGCATCAAGTATCTTTGATGATGCTCAATTCTTGCAGACTGTTTTGCTAGTTTCAATTGAACACGTTTTCTTCCTATTTTAGCAACAGTTTCAGTGATAAATTATGCTTAACAAACAAAATGAATAAAATAGACAGTTGTGGAGGGTTTTAACCATATTTTCATGGCACAGACAAAAAAGCAAAAGACAACTACATAGACAAGAATAAAGCAAGTAAATATTAGCTAATCTTAGCTCACAATAAACAAAGGGGAACATTATTGTACATTGCAGAGTCACTGGTAAGTCTTCAAACAAAGTACTTTTAAGGAAAATCTAATAAATATTATTGGTCCAATGTTTTTCCATGCCTTTGGAGTCGTTTATTCTTTGTCGTGTGCTACAAACAGCTTAGCATATTTCCAACTCTCCATTTGTTAAAAGGCCATCTGCTCAAACAGTCGAAATCCTAAAAGAAAATTAAGGCAGCAATTGAAATTTTTTCTTCCTATTTGGCATCACTTCTATTTGCTGTTTTTGTCTATATTTTTTTCTTTTGTTTTTGAAAATGTTTTGTTGAACTAATTTTTATATGTTTTTATTTTTTTTATTTTTTAAAAATAAATTAATTTATTTTTAAAATGCTCAAAATACCTAAAAGATTTTTTATGTGTTTTTAAAACAACTAATTCAACTAAATATGTTTTACTTTAAATCAAAACATTAACAAAACAAAATAAAAACAAAAAAAATGAAGAAAAAAAGGTTCCCAAAAGGCCCCTTAATTTTTGTATTTGATGCTTCTATATGGTGCTAATCCACCTTGCACACATATAAACTTTATTAGCCACTTCAGGCGTGTTTGAGACAGCTTGTGTTTATCCAGATAAGATGCTTATTTGGAAACGCGGACCGCGGGGTTTGACTCGCGTTCAACGTTTAGTGTAAAAAACCAACTGCATTTTCGGATAAGTTGCTCAAGCGCAATTTCCAAACGGTGAGGCGACGTTTTCAGCCGATAAACTGCCCCCACACAGAGTCTTCGTCTAATAGAAATTTTAGATTTACTTTATCCCTTGCCTTGTATGTTGTGTACTTGTCCCAAGCCATCTGCAGGCTTCAGGGATGAGAAGTCAACAAGACAACAAAGAAACCATGACTCTGCCTTCAAAATAACATGAATGCTCAGTCTACGATTTTGACATCCTTCAATTTGACTTGGCTAAGCACAATATATGGAAGCCTCACCAGCATAGACCACTGGCGTATATGGTGGACTTCCTGGTCACAAAACTTGTCGCACATCATACTAATTGAAGGATGTGCGCTGAGACGTTTAAAATTATGCACACAGATTCAAATGCAATGTATAAACCCTTAATTTGGATACCATTTCATTCAATTCATAAAAACCAAAAATGCAAAGCATCCTGCATAAACAATAATTTAATAGACATTTCTCTTAAATAAAGTATATAAAACTTGTAAAGGGTGGAAAGTCATGACTAAAATTGGAATTTATGTCACAATCAAAAACTAAATTATATCAAATTCAACAGAAACAATCACAATCACTTTGTGAAAATTTTCAATTTCGACTTGCACTAAGAAGAGTTTTGAAGAATTTACATCCAATAGAAGTTTATAAATCTTGATAGAATAAGAGTAGTATGTATTATGAAGCCTAACTATATTATAATTTAAAAATCATATGATAAGTGAAAGGCTTTATTTTGAAGCCAAAAGCACCACTAGCATCAAATAACTACCAATGTTCCGTAATAGAAGCTGTCAGCATCCATAGAAGCCTTGAATGTACAGCATCGTGATCTTATGATAGGACTGCCAGCACCAGAGACAAAGAACTAGATGCCCATAAAAGAAGCAAGCCAAAATTGAAGCCTAGTAATTGAAAAATGCCGTAATAAAAAACATCCCCAAAAACTACATATGAAGTTCCCTTCTCAAAACATAGAGAAACATCTTAAGTAGCCAAAATGAACTAAGTTTGTTGATACCTACTATAAACAATAAACCAAGAATTAAAATTACATAGTTGGGTTTTAAGGCATTTTATTTTACTGAGAAAAGACAGAAGCCTTAATGCATCTTGATGGGTACACATCAAAATCAAACCGTTAGACTAATCAAGTGTATGAAAGTAAAACATTTGATAATAATCCTCCATAAGACCTGATAATAAGAGCTTCACAAAAATTTGAGCTTGATTTTCTTCCAATAAAGCATAAGAGCTTAACAAAAAGTACAATGCATAAGTTAAACAAATAAGCATAAATAAAAAAATTTTAAATAAGCATGTAAACATATTTGAAGCTAAACTAGTTATGACATAGGACGCCAAATTCAAAAGTCTCTTTCACTCCCATCATTTTGAGATTTTCATCAGAATTATCATCATAATTGATTGCTTTATTGGCCACAGTATCCTCACTTTCATCAACAGCCTTTTAAACCTCATCATCATATTCAATCTCAACCAACTTCTTATTTCCTAATAAAAAAGTCCAATTAAATNAACCTCATCATCATATTCAATCTCAACCAACTTCTTATTTCCTAATAAAAAAGTCCAATTAAATTTTTTTTTAAATAGTGATTATTGATACGCCACATATAAATTTTCATTATCCGGCAAGAATCTCGAGGCAATATTTTGAGCAAAAATATTCAAATCTTGATAAAAAGTCATCTAGAGCTCCGATTTCAGTAAATTTATAGTCAAACTGACTGACTCGATGAGCAGACCTAATGACAATAAATTTAAATCAAGCCCATATCAAGTGATTAAATCATTCTTAGAAGATTTCCGGACACATTTGAAAGGTCAAACGGATGTCAACTCTAGCGATTTTATAGTCGAATCGAGCGTCTCGACAAGATGAATCCAACGAGCCCAAGATTGCGCAATTAAGACATCGTTAAAGTACTCAAATGTCCATTGAACGTCATCTGATCGAGGGAAGCTCTCCGAACCGCCGATCAAAATGGTTCATATTCCTGCATTAATTGCAGCCAAAACACTATAAATAGAGGCTCACCCCTCACATGAAGGGGAAGACTTGAGAGAGAACTTGAGGCTTTGAGAAGGAGCTTAAGTCCAACATCATCCCTGCCACCACTAACCCCTGTCTACCACCGTCGATTGTTGCTGACCTCCGCCGACTACCGTCGACCGTCATCAACTGTCGTTGACTACCGCTAACCAAATGCTGTCAGTCGATGTTATACATTGGAAAATCTTGTAACACTTTCCCTTATGTGGGACAAGGGGCCTCTGTAATCATCAACGTTATCAACACTACTTTGGTCGAGGAGTTGCCCGTAAAAACCTGTCAGCCACCGGAATCGAAATCCCGTTGCCCGCTTCGAAATGACATTTTGATGTTTAAAAAAATATGAGATCAAACTGACCCCATATTTTTCATATTCTAATGTATCTATCCTGAAGGATAAACACAAGATTTGAGGATAAGACTCGATCATATAAACTGAGAAATATATGATCTCCATTTGTTCTGCGAAACCGTTTTATTTGCCGACAATTTTCCCTATTTAATATGAAGAATTAAACAGGTTTTATATTAAGCTGAGTTCGGAAAAGCTTCCTATAAGTGCAATCCTCTATAGTTAATTACATCCTAAATGACCGAAGTCACCTAGGAAAACTCTCGATAAAAATCAGAAAATATTATCTTCAAAGATTTCAAAAGGATAGTACTGTTCAACGAGATCAGACAAAGAGGTTTGAAATGAGATTTGCTCAAGTTTGAAGCATTTTTTTTTGGAATCCAAAGGAGAAAGAATTAGGGGATATCATGGATCCAGAGGAGAACCTCGGTGACTTCCCGAGCTATTATATTGTTTGATTTCAGTTTTGAGGAGAAATATTTAGGTGTTCCATACTGCCAATTTTATTTAATTAGGGCTTACATCGTGTGAAATGATCGCACAAACAGACTGTAAAATGTGAGAGTTTAGGTCGTGACGAACGATAACCTCGAAATCCTAAGATGAGTTAGGGCTTATATTATACAACATGGTTGTACAAAGGTCTAAATATGAGTTGATGATTTATGTTGCACTAGACAGACAACCTCGAAATCTTATGTCTTGTTATTTAATTCTAATGATGGAATTGTTTAGCTGGTGTAGACATGTTCTGCTGTTGAAAATGGTCGTGCTGCCCATCGTGCTAGCTACAAGCTCCTTACCTTGACGAGTGTAAGTTTTCGAGGGTGTCTAGTTATGATGTCAAATCAGATGACTCTATGGTTGAAGTTCTTTAAATGTTTTGGGGGATGTTTAAATTGATTAGAGCGACACTGGTTAGGATCATACGGTTCCCTCATTCCGACACCGCTATTTGCTATTGAATTCACTTAGTTCGAATGAATTTATTAAACTCAACTTAATGAGTCCCATAATTTCATTTAGACCGTGGGAAGCCTCGTTAGCAACTGTAGGTTACCTCTTCCGAGAGATTCCCGATAATCCGATAGAGCGTCTTAATTTAGTTGCAGTTGCGGTTTTGTGTGATGTTTGTGATTAAATTTTGAGTTGTTTTATATTTTGAATATTGTGGCAGTGAACTTTATCTTGGTTGATTTTAGTTTTGGTTTTGTGGCTATCCTGACAGTTTTAGTTTTCATGCAGATTGACATTGTTGTTTAGCATGCAAGTTTGTGTTAACATCAAAAGTACAGTATGAAAGTACAAGAAAGACGGCGCTGTAAACTGTAAAAGTGTTTCTAGCGAGTCTTCTCATTCCACTACCTGAAACTCAAAATGCATGTCAGGGCATTTTATATGAAGCAGGAAAGTAAAGTTTTGGCAACCTATCTAACTCTAGGTCATATCTTGGTGGGTTCCTATGGGTTTGATTAAGGATGACTTTGGTTAAGCAAAACATATTAAGTTTAGCAGACCTCCGAGGTATCCAACAGGTTTAGAGGAAGAAGCAGGTCCATGCTTCCCTCTCACCGCCTGTTGAAAAGTTTCGAGCTCATTTTAAACCTATTATGATGCTTAATAACCCATCTTATAAATACATTTAATACTCAATGAACATTAATGTTTCAATTATCCCCAAGAGTAGGGTAATTATCACTTGCCATTTAATTTGGAAGTTATGTGGGTGAAGCTCCTTAAAGATTTGAGAGGTGTAAATATAAAAAATAAAATTATATATATATATATATATATATATATCTGTGTGTGCGTGTGTCTCAGTGTACTAAGATTAGTTGGTCAAATATCTGCTTGTCAGTTGTAAGTGCCATCTGGACTGGGGCTCGATTCCCCCCTAGTGTAAGGTGTGGTATTCAAATTCTTAGGCGCATGACAGAGGCTGGTATAATAGCCTCTAGCTATTATATACATATATATATATATATATATATATATAGATTGAAACACTTTGTCGATTTTTTTTAATTTGGGCTTGTACTGTTTGAAAGTTGTTTAATTTTTAAGTATGTTCTCTTTTCTAATCCTCATTTAACCAAGTTTGATTTAGCCTAGGTTACTACTAAGCCCTTAAGATTTTAGTAGATGTCTTAGTTATTATTATTATTTTTTAAGAAATTGAATTTTAAGTGATGATGATTCATTTTTGAAAGTCATTTGAACATCAAATAGGGGTGTTAAATTGATGAGTTATCAACACCCAAAATCATACCCCTAAGTCTAGGATCATTCAGTTGACTAGACATCCAAATTTTAATAATTTAAGGAAATTACAAATTTATCCTTTTATTATAGAAAGAGTGAGGTTGGTTTCTACCAATTAATCTCCTTGTGTTTCAATTATCCAAATAAGTTAGTTAAAAACAAAGGATATACCGTCCCCTTCTTGAATTAAGCCTAAATGTTAATTAAGGCTAAATTTCTAAAATTACATTTTTGCCCCTAAGACTCCATCACTTCATAATTTATCAAATTTAATGTAAATGACTTTGAAATTTTTATCCCACCCCACTTAATGGGTCAATTAAGACATCAGAGGAGAAAATGTGATTTTTCAAAATTTAATTTAATTTACATATTTTCTTCCATGCAAAAAAAGGATTTTTCAAAGAAAATTTCATAACTTGACCAAGACAAAGCCTAACCCTTTGAAATTTTAACTAGAGATAGACTTAGACCAAAGAATCATTTGGAAGAAATTTCATGATTTATTGAGTTTTATTTGAAATATTAAAATTATTTCAAGTTCTGGAGTGTTTATTAATTATAAAATATTTAAATGTGGAAAATTAAGTTTTATATTTTTGAAAAATCTCCCTGAGGTCAGGGAACCCAGAGAAGTAAATTCCACAATTTTATGATTTTAATTTTAATTATTGTGATTATTTTAGTGAAAATCCATTTTTAGCCTTTAAAAATTATTTTAAGCTTTAAAATTCAATATATTACTTAGAAAATTAGGAAAAAATATTCCAATTGTTCCTAAGTACTTAGAAAATAATTTAGAACATTTCCATGAATTTTATTATTTTTGTGATTTTTGTCATTTTTTAATTATTTAAATATTAAAAAAATATGCTTGAAAATGGAATTTTTATTTTAATTTCAAATTTATTTTTAGAAAATCACTCTGATCACAAAGAACTCCAAAAACTATTTTTTATAATTTTTTGAGTTATATTTTAATTACTAAAAATCATTTTAGTGTCAAAAATGTCATTTAACTTGAAAAATCAATTTGAGTCATTAAATGAGCTCCAAATATTTTGAAATTTTTATGAGAAGTTCTCTGAACTTTGAATCTTAGTAGAGATTAAAAATCAAGTAATTTAGATGTTTTTGTTACCCAAAATTATTTTTCTTTGTGTTTTAGAGTTGGTGGAAATTAGGTGCATTCTTAATGACTTAATTATGCATCAAATAAATTTCAAATCATTTCCAAATTGTTCTCCTCTATTCACTGAGCAAGGGAATATTTTTATTTTTATTTTTTGTGATTTTTCTACACCAAGATATGAATTTTTGAATTTAAGGAGCATTTTCTAAATTATTTAAATCCTTATTTATCTATTTAAACGCACGGCGCTTACTAGATCCTAGGAGGCTCCGAAAACACGCGTGACGCACTCTGGTTGGACGCCACCATCCACGTAGCCGCTGACTCAGCCCGCGCTTTATGAACCGAAGCGTTGTCCGACTTCATCTCGTCTGTTGATGAGATAAACGTGCGATCGAATGGCTCCTCGTCATCGTCCCTAAATAGGCTAACCCAAGAACCGTCCACACAAAAACCTTACGATCTCCCTCTAGACTAAACCAAATCTCATGGGGTTTGATCCTATGGACTCGTCTAAGTGAGACGAACACATCTATGTGGTAATCTTGCAATTAAATTAAGCCTAATAAAATGGAAAATCAAAATAGGCTTAAAAGGAGGAGAAGTTCAAAACCTTTGCTCTGAGAAGGGAAGCTTCAATCAGAGGTGCTCGGCACATTTATGGAGGTCCAAGGAGGCTAGGGATTAAGCCTCTTGCTGTGGTGAAAGTTTTAGGTATGAATTCGACTAAGCTTGATTTTAGGTGTTGGTCTAGAGCCATGCTAGGGTCTCTGTGGAAGGGGGATTTGATGGGGCTTCTCCTTCTTTCACTGTGGTGAAGGTGTGAGTGAATTTAAATTGAGTTTGATGGACTGTAGAGGTGAGGTGAGCTCTGTCCTGGTTTTTGGCAGAAGTTTGAGCTCAAAATTGAGCTTCCACAATAGGAATCAGTGGGGGAAAGTGGTTGACTGGAGCTAAGAAGGTCTCAAAGAGTCTCTGGGAGCAATTTGGAGGGGTCTCTTTGAGAAATTTTTAGCACTCCCTCCATGGCCGTGGAGGTGAGATTTTTATAAAAATGGCTTAAGGCTTGCTGCCATGGCCAATGAGGGGGTGAAGAGTGATGCTTAGGTGGAGGGTAGAGAGGCTCTAACATTTAATTTGGATGAGGTGGCCTCTAGGTTTGAAATGAGTTTGATTCAATGGGGGTGGCTCACAGTTTTGGTGTTTTCCAGCCACTAGACGGCCGACCAGACCAGGGGAGGTGGCTAGAGGGCTCAAGGACCTCAGAGGAATCTGTCACAGCAATTAAATGCGTTTGTACTTTATTTTGGCAAAAAATCTTGGGCTTAAGCAAATATTGAATGAAATCCATTAATTTAGAGGACCTTTGGTCCATGGCTTAGCTAAGGTGGTTTTATGGAGTTTAGACTGGTCACTAAGGTCCAACTAATGACTGTGGAGTTATTAATTTGGTGGCTTTAGGGTGGTTAGACTAACTTTAGTGCATGGGTCCAATGCGGGTTAAAATGACCAAAACTTGGGTTTGGGCTAGGCTAGCCATGACCTTGAGCCCAATTGATTAATCAAAATTGTGTAGATGTTTTTAATGAAGATTTTTTGTGAAGAATTGAAATGATTTTGAGTTCAATTGGAGGGTCAATTTGGAGGATTTTTGAAATTTGGTCAATTTGGACATGTTAGGCTAGACTTGGGTCTAGATTGGGCTAAGCTTGGAATTTGGCTCAATTGAATTGTCCAAATGATCAACAAAGATGTTATAAAGGTTTTTCATGAAGGAATGGAATGGAACTTTTTGGGCTAAGACAATCAATTTGGTGGAGTTTTGAGACATGACCAATTTGGGGCAAATTTGGGGATTTTTGGATTTGGGTTGAAATTAAATGAAATTGAGGTTTAACCAATGCCGATTGAAGATAAATTTTGATGTTTAGGAATGTTATGAAGAGTTTACAACATGAATTATGGCAAATTTAGTGGGCTATGAGTTTAATTGGGTGAGATTAGGTCATGTGGCCAAAATTTGGGGTTTTGATTTGGTTCAAAATTGGGCTCAAAACATGGGTCAATTGAGCTTGGATTTGATTTAGATTGATCATATGAAAGGTGAGTTTGAGTTTAGGATTGAAATTAGGGGAAAATAGGACCAATTTGATGGACGTTTGAGGTGAATTTAGGAAAATTGGGCCTTTAAATGAAATTTTGGGTCATGTGTTAGTTGAGAAAAGTGAAATTGAGAATATTTGAAATATTTTGGGAATTTTAAGGATTTTTTGGAATTTTGGGCTAAGGAGGGGCATTTTGGTAATTTGGCAATTTTTGGTGATTTTAAGTAATTTGGGTGTTTTCAAAAGGTTTGAAATGATTTTTGAACAAATTTGGATATTTTGGGTAAATTTGAGAATTTTGGCCAAATTTAGGGTTTCAATGGTATATAGGTAATTTGGGGGAATTTAGGGGAAAAGACTAAGTTAGGCATTTTGGTAGAATTGGGGTGCCAACCACCATAAATAAGCCGTGGACCAATGAAAACCCCATTTTGGGTCTTCTATGTACTGGTATTAGCTAAACCTAAGCCTAGGGCTAGTGGGTTTAGGGGACCATCTACATGAGTATCTCAAAAGTATCAAGGAACCAAAGCCAAGAAATTTTGGTTTGTGCTTGTGAGTGGTTGTGAGTGAGGTGATTGCTGGTGAGTGTCTTAGCTCTAACCAATACACAGGGTCAACCCTAAGGTCCAACAGTCCTATAGGAACTCTTCTTGAGCTCCCCCATAGTGACCCCACCTACTAAGTGCTAGAAGTTAGGACCAATGTGTAGAACTTCAAGTTGAGTAAAGAGGAGTTTAGAATTTCTAATGGTGAGGGTTTCTTTTCTAGTTTTTCTAAGAATAGTCAACAAGAAGCCCTATGACTAGACCTTAGGCTACTAAAGAGGAACACTAGACCTCAACCAAAAATGAGGTTAACAAACGTATCGTGGAATTTTTTTAATTGGGTCATACTCCGTGATTTTTTCCCTTTGCGGGTTCTCCACATAAAAACTTATGGTGTCATCACATGTTGATTCTCTTTCATCTGAGTGTGTGTTGAATCCTCGTGCAACACAAATACGATAATCCATTACACTTCACCGCAACTCTTCTCCACAACTCTTCACTGCAACTCTTCTTCGCAACGCAAGATGACTTTCTTGTTTTCTTTACTTGTGAATTTTCTCATCTAATGCCTCTATTTATAGGCATGATATGAGACATAATGTTAAAATAAAAATGGTGGCTCATTAAAAAAACTGCTCATTAAAAAATATTCAGCCAACTACGCTGTCTGATTAATTTTTTTAATTAATTTTCAGTTTTCTGACCCGCAAGGCCCAAAATTCAGCCAAGAAAAAATTTTTTTTTTACTTGCCCAAGATTCGAACCCATGACCTTTTTGAAAAGAGGAAAAAGCCCAACCAACTATGCTAAGTTTAATTTTAATTATATGATGATTTATATTATTGTTATACTAATACAANTGGTATAGGATGTTAGAGGTTTTCCCGATCTAGCTAGGATTATAAGTCCTTTATGGGATGGCTTAGCTTTGCAACTAAATCACCTGCTTCTTTATTCTTCTTGTAGGTTTCATGTCCTTACTCTTGATAGGTATAGTTCATATTCTCTTTTTTTATACTGTTAGAGTCATGGGAGCATAGAAGTTTCTTTCCTTCGGCTTTGTATATACTGGATTGCTTCAAATAATACAACACATGGGTTGCTATCGAAGTGATCGCTCAACTCGGTTGCGTTGACTCCCTTCACAGCTTAGTAGATATGGGATCTCAATAGTATGAGAGGATGGGTCTATGGAGGCCCAACCAGGCCATCTTAACATGTTTAGGTTTTTCTTAGATCATATTGTTGACCTACCCCCTTTGGGCATTGTCTTATTCCTTATCGAGTATTTGCATATGCATATTGTAGACTCTCTAAGAACTTTGACATCTACCCATCAGGGTAGTAGCCTAGCTTTGCTCTAATAACTGAAAGATTTCCTTTATTGGGACCATAAAAAATCTCTTTGGTTGACTATGTTCCAAAAAACTAATTTAAAGTAAACACAACACCTTATATCAAGAGTTTTGTTGGGTTTTCCCTAGGATGTAATTGAACATGAGGATCGTCGTTGTGGGAGTTTTCTTGAACCCAAAATAAAATAAATATGATTTTATCTTCTGATCTAGTTATGAGATTCTTTACATAGGAACTTTCTTATATATTTTATGGAGTTGAGCATCATCTAATTTATTTTGGTCCGCTCTTATCTGATTTATGTTACAATGACTTCTCTATATAAATATATTTGTAACTACTCTTTTATTTCTTATTAGCTTTTGCCCATTCTTCAGACTTTTCTTTCTTTCTTCAATTTTCTTAAGTGAGGGGGACATAGAAAGGGGGATTTGAAACGGGATAAACAATAAGTTCATTCCTCTTCGGTCAAATTAAAAAAGGGGTGCACACACACACACACAGATATATATATATATGTGGTCAATTACTGTGATTATTCATGGTTATTTAATGTGTTCATGACGTGATTTATCCTTCGTAATGGGTGTTTACCCTATTTTTATGTTGTTGTTCTTTGAAAACTTTACTTGTTTTGGGAATAGTTATTATTGTGTAGCCCTCGCTCTCTCGCTCTCTCGCTCTCTCTCTCTCTCTCTCTCTCTCTCTCTCTCTCTCTCTCTCTCTCTCTCTCTCTCTCTCTCTCTCTCTCTCTCTCTCTCTCTCTCGTGTACATCTCCAAATTTCACTCTTCCCTAACCTCTCGAGAAGCTCTGTGCCCCAAAGATGAGGGATCAGGAGAGAGGTACTTTCAATCAATGTTATTCTTATCTTCCCTCTTTGCTTTTAAATCTCTCTGGAGATACCTTTGATGGTTCTTTTTGCCCTAATTTTTATGGGTTTATTTCAGCCAATTTTTTGTATTGCATTGAGAAGATGGAGTTTTACACGAATGCTTTTGCTCTCACTTCTAACAATGTGTATTTAGGATTTCAATCTCTCTACCCTAATTTATTTGGAGTTCTCAATATGATTTTAGTCTTTGCACATGCTTTTTGGAGCTTCTTCTATTAGAGTTTTGATCTCTTCGTGTTTTCATGATTTGAGTAATTTATGGGAAGCTTTCAATCCCTCTGTGCCTACTTTCTATATGGACTTGAGCATGTTGGGCTATTTCCATAGCTATTGCAACATTCATCTATAATGTTTAAGGAAATTTACAAACCTAGCATACAATTACATTCATGCTAATTCTATGCACAATATGAAAGTCTGGAGAATAATGATACCTATATTCATGGGTACTTTACTATTTTGGCATGATTTCCCTATGTTTCTTGTACATATTTGGGTTTGACAAGCATTTCTTTTGAAAGCACTGGTGTGAGATGTAACTTCATTAGAATTGTATGATATGTTTGTAAATGGAGTTTGTTTGATGATTGGAGTATGTGGAGTTGTTGTATACTCGTTGGATATGTGGGATTGGTGTATTTTAGTCACATGAAATTTTTCAAGTTGTTGAATAGTACTTTGGTGAAAAAATAATGCCTAGAGCACAAATTAAAAAAGACTTATGGAATACTTACATGGCCAGCGCACAATTCTTTTAAAAAATTTAGGGAAATTTACAAACCAAGCACTAAATTCTTAGGTGCTTACGTTCATGACACCTAAATTATTATTTGGACTTAGTGACCTCTTAAAGTATTTTTTAAATTCATTTCTATTATCATGACAACGCATTTGGTCTTCTTATTTGAGTGATTTAGGTGTCCTACAGACGGAAAATGTTTGCGTACATAAGATGTACGCCGCTGCGTACGTCATAGGTTATTCAGGGGGTACAGGGGGGTTATTTCTGATTTATACCCCTTTGTAACATCTGTGTAACTCCCTTGTAACCTTCGTATAACTTATTCGTACCCATGAAATTACAGAAGCGCGAAACTCATTTGTAGTTTACATGTAGTTTACAAAGAGGTTATAGGGGGGTTACAGCGGGGTATAACCCCGATATAACCCCCCTGTACCCCCTGAATAACCTCTGGACGTACGCAACGCTGCGTACGTCTTATGTACGCAAATATTTTCCCCTACAGACAGCGATAAACCAACTTGTCTAGAGGCTGGTATGCTAATCATAATTTTTTTTGGCATCAGTACACCGAACTGAATAAAATTGCGTACCAAATATAATCCATTTGTACTATTTAAGATGCGTGCTCAAAGCCAAGATTTATAAGTTTTGATCATTGGAAAACTTTCTGAACATAATAATTACATACCCTATTTCTGTACTTGGTAAAATGGTAAACAAATGTGATGTAGAGGCAAGCATCATAAATGAGAGCATTTGCACGAGCATTTGCCTTCCACCATGCAATTGATATCATGGAGGCCATGCGCTGGACTGATTCAATTCAATTTGTCCTTGACAAACCCATTATACAGCATAGACCAAGAAGATAAGAAGCTTTTAATTTCGATTGGAATCAAATAATTCTGCAATTGGTAGAGAACCAGATACCCTCCCATAAGCCACTAATTTAAGCTCTATTCGTATTCCCGTGACTAATCAGACGTTCATCATTGCCAACCAAAATCGTTTAGGCAATTTAAATGTACACCTATAAAAAAAAAATAGAGACGGCTATGGCTTTTGCTACAAAATATGAGGCCAACTGTGAAACACCAAGACACACGTCATTGTTGGATATATGATACATTTTGTCTTGAATACTGAAAAAAATTTGTGTACGTAAGACGTAGTCAGCGCTGCGTACATAATGAAGATTATATGGGCGTTCGATATTATATTCGTGTTATATCCCTTGTAACCTCCATATAACTTCCATGTAACTTACATGTAATCTACATATATGTGAAAACAGAAGCGCGGAACTTATTTGTAAGTTCAAGTAGGTTACAGGTAAGTTATATAGAGGTTATATGAAGGTAATAAGGGATATAACGCGAATATAATGCTGATATAACGCCCATATAACTTCCATCATATCTTACGTACGCAAATTTTTTCCCTTGAATACAGGTGATATCAGGGCAAGTAATCATGCAGCACAATATAGTAGTGAGAGTACAGGACATGGCATCAAGTATCTTTGATGATGCTCAATTCTTGCAGACTGTTTTGCTAGTTTCAATTGAACACGTTTTCTTCCTATTTTAGCAACAGTTTCAGTGATAAATTATGCTTAACAAACAAAATGAATAAAATAGACAGTTGTGGAGGGTTTTAACCATATTTTCATGGCACAGACAAAAAAGCAAAAGACAACTACATAGACAAGAATAAAGCAAGTAAATATTAGCTAATCTTAGCTCACAATAAACAAAGGGGAACATTATTGTACATTGCAGAGTCACTGGTAAGTCTTCAAACAAAGTACTTTTAAGGAAAATCTAATAAATATTATTGGTCCAATGTTTTTCCATGCCTTTGGAGTCGTTTATTCTTTGTCGTGTGCTACAAACAGCTTAGCATATTTCCAACTCTCCATTTGTTAAAAGGCCATCTGCTCAAACAGTCGAAATCCTAAAAGAAAATTAAGGCAGCAATTGAAATTTTTTCTTCCTATTTGGCATCACTTCTATTTGCTGTTTTTGTCTATATTTTTTTCTTTTGTTTTTGAAAATGTTTTGTTGAACTAATTTTTATATGTTTTTATTTTTTTTATTTTTTAAAAATAAATTAATTTATTTTTAAAATGCTCAAAATACCTAAAAGATTTTTTATGTGTTTTTAAAACAACTAATTCAACTAAATATGTTTTACTTTAAATCAAAACATTAACAAAACAAAATAAAAACAAAAAAAATGAAGAAAAAAAGGTTCCCAAAAGGCCCCTTAATTTTTGTATTTGATGCTTCTATATGGTGCTAATCCACCTTGCACACATATAAACTTTATTAGCCACTTCAGGCGTGTTTGAGACAGCTTGTGTTTATCCAGATAAGATGCTTATTTGGAAACGCGGACCGCGGGGTTTGACTCGCGTTCAACGTTTAGTGTAAAAAACCAACTGCATTTTCGGATAAGTTGCTCAAGCGCAATTTCCAAACGGTGAGGCGACGTTTTCAGCCGATAAACTGCCCCCACACAGAGTCTTCGTCTAATAGAAATTTTAGATTTACTTTATCCCTTGCCTTGTATGTTGTGTACTTGTCCCAAGCCATCTGCAGGCTTCAGGGATGGAAGTCAACAAGACAACAAAGAAACCATGACTCTGCCTTCAAAATAACATGAATGCTCAGTCTACGATTTTGACATCCTTCAATTTGACTTAGCTAAGCACAATATATGGAAGCCTCACCAGCATAGACCACTGGCGTATATGGTGGACTTCCTGGTCACAAAACTTGTCACACATCATACTAATTGAAGGATGTGCGATGAGACGTTTAAAATTATGCACACAGATTCAAATGCAATGTATAAACCCTTAATTTGGATACCATTTCATTCAATTCATAAAAACCAAAAATGCAAAGCATCCTGCATAAACAATAATTTAATAGACATTTCTCTTAAATAAAGTATATAAAACTTGTAAAGGGTGGAAAGTCATGACTAAAATTGGAATTTATGTCACAATCAAAAACTAAATTATATCAAATTCAACAGAAACAATCACAATCACTTTGTGAAAATTTTCAATTTCGACTTGCACTAAGAAGAGTTTTGAAGAATTTACATCCAATAGAAGTTTATAAATCTTGATAGAATAAGAGTAGTATGTATTATGAAGCCTAACTATATTATAATTTAAAAATCATATGATAAGTGAAAGGCTTTATTTTGAAGCCAAAAGCACCACTAGCATCAAATAACTACCAATGTTCCGTAATAGAAGCTGTCAGCATCCATAGAAGCCTTGAATGTACAGCATCGTGATCTTATGATAGGACTGCCAGCACCAGAGACAAAGAACTAGATGCCCATAAAAGAAGCAAGCCAAAATTGAAGCCTAGTAATTGAAAAATGCCGTAATAAAAAACATCCCCAAAAACTACATATGAAGTTCCCTTCTCAAAACATAGAGAAACATCTTAAGTAGCCAAAATGAACTAAGTTTGTTGATACCTACTATAAACAATAAACCAAGAATTAAAATTACATAGTTGGGTTTTAAGGCATTTTATTTTACTGAGAAAAGACAGAAGCCTTAATGCATCTTGATGGGTACACATCAAAATCAAACCGTTAGACTAATCAAGTGTATGAAAGTAAAACATTTGATAATAATCCTCCATAAGACCTGATAATAAGAGCTTCACAAAAATTTGAGCTTGATTTTCTTCCAATAAAGCATAAGAGCTTAACAAAAAGCACAATGCATAAGTTAAACAAATAAGCATAAATAAAAAAATTTTAAATAAGCATGTAAACATATTTGAAGCTAAACTAGTTATGACATAGGACGCCAAATTCAAAAGTCTCTTTCACTCCCATCATTTTGAGATTTTCATCAGAATTATCATCATAATTGATTGCTTTATTGGCCAGAGTATCCTCACTTTCATCAACAGCCTTTTAAACCTCATCATCATATTCAATCTCAACCAACTTCTTATTTCCTAATAAAAAAGTCCAATTAAATTTTTTTTTTAAATAGTGATTATTGATACGCCACA
Organism: Phalaenopsis hybrid cultivar; assembly: GCA_002079205.1. Classification (NCBI taxonomy): domain Eukaryota; kingdom Viridiplantae; phylum Streptophyta; class Magnoliopsida; order Asparagales; family Orchidaceae; genus Phalaenopsis; species Phalaenopsis hybrid cultivar. The sequence goes on along the minus strand of JXCR01062675.1, from coordinate 37,034 downwards.
TATAAATTTTCATTATCCGGCAAGAATCTCGAGGCAATATTTTGAGCAAAAATATTCAAATCTTGATAAAAAGTCATTCAGAGCTCCGATTTCAGTAAATTTATAGTCAAACTGACTGACTCGATGAGCAGACCTAATGACAATAAATTTAAATCAAGCCCATATCAAGTGATTAAATCATTCTTAGAAGATTTCCGGACACATTTGAAAGGTCAAACGGATGTCAACTCTAGCGATTTTATAGTCGAATCGAGCGTCTCGACAAGATGAATCCAACGAGCCCAAGATTGCTCAATTAAGACATCGTTAAAGTACTCAAATGTCCATTGAACGTCATATGATCGAGCGAAGCTCTCCGGACCGCCGATCAAAATGGTTTCATATTCCTGCATTAATTGCACCCAAAACACTATAAATAGAGCCTCACCCCTCACATGAAGGGGAAGACTTGAGAGAGAACTTGAGGCTTTGAGAAGGAGCTTAAGTCCAACATCATCCCTGCCACCACTAACCTCCGTCGACCACCGTCGATTGTTGCTGACCTCCGCCGACCACCGTCGACCGTCATCAACTGTCGTTGACTACCACTAACCAAATGTTGTCAGTCGATGTTATACCTTGGAAAATCTTGTAACACTTTCCCTTATGTGGGACAAGGGGTCTCTGTAATCATCAACGTTATCAACACTACTTTGGTCGAGGAGTTGACCGTAAAAAGCTGTCAGTCACAGGAATCGAAATCTCGTTGCCCGCTTCGAAATGACATTTTGATGTTTAAAAAAATATGAGATCAAACTGACCCCATATTTTTCATAGTCTAAATGTATCTATCCTGAAGGATAAACACAAGATTTGAGGATGAGACTCGATCATATAAACTGAGAAATATATGATCTCCATTTGTTCTGTGAAACCATTTTATTTGCCGACAATTTTCCCTATTTAATATGAAGAATTAAACAGGGTTTATATTAAGTTGGGTTCGGAAAAGCTTCCTATAAGTGCAAGCCTCTATAGTTTATTACATCCTAAATGACCGAAGTCACCTAAGAAAACTCTCGATAAAAATCAGAAAATATTATCTTCAAGGATTTCAAAAGGATAGTACTGTTCAACGAGATCAGACAAAGAGGTTTGAAATGGGATTTGCTCAAGTTTGGAGCATTTTGTTTTTGGAATTCAAAGGAGAAAGAATTAGGGGATATCATGGATCCAGAGGAGAACCTCGGTGACTTCCCGAGCTATTATATTGTTTGATTTCAGTTTTGAGGAGAAATATTTAGGTGTTCCATACTGCCAATTTTATTTAATTAGGGCTTACATCGTGTGAAACGATCTCACAAACAGACTAAAAAATGTGAGAGTTTCGGTCATGACGAACGATAACCTCGGAATCCTAAGATGAGTTAGGGCTTATATTATACAACATGGTTGTACAAAGATCTAAATATGAGTTGATGATTTATGTTGCACTAGACAGACAATCTCGAAATCTTATGGCTTGTTATTTAATTCTAATGAAGGAATGATTTAGCTGGTGTAGACATGTTCTGCTGTTGAAAATGGTCGTGCTGCCCACCTTACTAGCTACAAGCTCCTTACCTTGACGAGTGTAAGTTTTCTAGGGTGTCAAGTTATGATGTCAAATCAGACGACTCTATGGTTGAAGTTCTTTAAATGTTTTGGGGGATGTTTAAATTGATTAGAGCGACACCGGTTAGGATCATACGGTTCCCTCATTCCGACACCACTATTTTCTATTGAATTCACTTAGTTCGAATGAATTTACTAAACTCAACTTAATGAGTCCTATAATTTCATTTAGATCGTGGGAAGCCTCGTTAGCAACTGTAGGTTACCTCCTCCGAGAGATTCCCGATAATCCGATAGAGACATCTTAATTTAGTTGTAGTTGTGGTTTTGTGTGATGTTTGTGATTAAATTTTGAGTTGTTTTATATTTTGAATATTGTGGCGGTGAACTTTATCTTGGTTGATTTTAGTTTTGGTTTTGATTTTGGTTTTGTGGCTATCCTGACAATTTTAGTTTTCATGCAGATTGACATCGTTGTTTAGCATACAAGTTTGTGTTAACATCAAAAGTACAGTATGAAAGTACAAGAAAGACGGCGCTGTAAACTGTAAAAGTGTTTCTAGCGAGTCTTCTCATTCCACTACCTGAAACTCAAAATGCATGTCAGGGCATTTTATATGAAGCAGGAAAGTAAAGTTTTGGCAACCTATCTAACTCTAGGTCATATCTTGGTGGGTTCCTATGGGTTTGATTAAGGATGACTTTGGTTAAGCAAAATATATTAAGTTTAGCAGACCCTCGAGGTATCCAACAGGTTTAGAGGAAGAAGCAGGTCCATGCTTCCCTCTCATTGCCTGGTGACAAGTCTCGAGCTCATTTTAAACTTATTATTTTGCTTAATAACTCATCCTGTAAATACCTTTAATACTCAATGAACATTGATGTTTCAATTATCTCTAAGAGTAGGGGAATCATCACTTGTCATTTAATTTGGAAGTTATGTGGGTGAAGCTCCTTAAAGGGGCAAGTTAGCGTTATTGAAACACTTGGCCGATTTTTTTAATTTGAGCTTGTAGTGTTTGAAAGATGTTCAATTTTTAACCATGTTCTTTTTTCTAATCCTCATTAAACCAAATTTGATTTAGCCTAGGTCACTACCAAGCCCTTAAGATTTTAGTAGATGTCATAGTTGTTATTATTTTTTTTTTTGAAAGAAATTGAATTTTAAGTGATGATATTTCATTTTTGATAGTAATTTGAACATCAAATAGAGGTGTTAAATTGGTGAGTTATCAACACCCAAAAGTCTAGGATTATTCAGTTAACTAGAATTCCAAATTTTAATAATTTAAGAAAATTGCAAATTTATCCCTTGATTGTAGGAAGAGTGAGGTTGGTTTCTACCAATTAATCTCCTTGTGTTTCAATTATCCAAATAAGTTAGTTAAAATTAGAGGTTACCCCTTCCCTTTCTTCAATTAAGCCTAAATGTTAATTAAGGCTAAATTTCCAAAATTACATTTTTGCCCCTCAGGCTCCATCACTTCATAATTTATCAAATATAATGCAAATGACTTTGGAATTTTTATACCACCCCACTCATGGGTTAAGTAAGACATCAAAGGAGAAAAAGTGATTTTTCAATTTTTAATTTAATTTACATATATATTTCAAGCAAAAATAGGATTTTTCAAAGAAAATTTCATAAATTGACCAAGGAAAAGCCTAATCCTTTGAAATGTTTACTAGAGGTAGAATTTGATTAGAGAATCATTTGGACAAAATTTCATGATTTATTGAGTTTTATTTGAATTATTAAAATTATTTCAAGTTCTGGAGTGTTTATTAATTATAAAATATTTTAAATGTGAAAAATTAAGCTTTATATTTTTGAAAATCTCCCTAAGGTCAAGGAACCCAGACAAGTAAATTCCACAATTTTCTGATTTTAATTTGAATTATTGGGATTATTTTAGTGAAAATTCATTTTTAGCCTTTAAAAATTATTTTAAGCTTTAAAATTCAATATCTTTACTTAGAAAGTTCAGAAAAATATTCTAATTGTTCATAAGTGCTTAGAAAATAATTTAAAATATTTTCATGAATTTTATTATTTTTTTTTATTTTTGTCATTTTTAATTATTTAAATATTAAAAAATAGGCTTGAAAATGGAATTTTTATTTTAATTTCAAATTTATTTTTAAAAAATTACTCTAATTAAAGATAACTCCAAAACCAATTTTTATAATTTTTTGAGTTATGCTTTAATTATTAAAAATCATTTTAGTACCAAAAATATCATTTAACTTGAAAAATTAATTTGAGTTATTAAATGAGCTCCAAATATTTTGAAATTTTTATGAGGAGTTCTATAAACTTTGAATCTTAGTGGAGATTTAAAATCAATTCATTTAGATGTTTATGTTACCCAGAATTAATTTTTTTTGTGTTTTAGGGTTGATGGAAATTAAGCGCATTCTTAATGACTAGACCCATGACATATTTTCCAAAGGGTTCTTTAGTCATAATAAACCTTTCAAAATTTTCTTGAAATTTTCTAAGCAACATACTAATTATTATGATTAACTTATGCGAATAATAGACATAAAATTGGGAAATATGAATCTATGTCTAGAGATCTCCTCTGACTTTAAAAAAATCCAAGAATGTTCCCTAAGATAGAGGCAACAACATGCTAAAATTTCAAGTCATGGTGAATTGTCTACAAGCATGGATAATCAAAAGACTCAAAACAGTATTTAATTAATTAAAAATAAAATATGCATCAAATAAATTTCAAATTATGTTCACATTGCTCTCCTTTGTTCACTGAGCAAGGGGGATTTTTATTTTATTTTTGTGATTTTTCTACACCAAGATATAAATTTTTGAAGTTAGGGAGTATTTTCTGAATCATTTAAATCCGTATTTATCTATTTAAACGCGCGACGCTGACTAGATCCTAGTCGGCTTTGGAAACACGTGTGGCACACTCTGGTTGGACATCTCCATCCACGTAGCCGCTGACTTGGCCCGCGCTTTATGAACCGAAGCATTGTCCGGCTTCATCTTGTCCGTTAATGAGATAAACGCGCGATCGAACGGCTCCCCGTCATCGTCCCAAAATAGGCTAACCTAAGAACCGTCCACATTAAAACCTTAAGATCTCCCTCTAGATTCAACCAAATTTCATGGGGTTTGATCCTATGGACTCGTCTAAGTGAGGCAAACACATCCATACATTAATCATGCAATTAAATTAAGCCTAATTAAATGGAAAATCAAAATAGGCTAGGGAGGAGGAGAAGTTCAATACATTTGCTCTGAGAAGGGAAGCTTCAATCAGAGGTGCTCGACACGTTCGTGGAGGTTCAAGGAGGCTAGAGATTAAGCCTCTTGCTGTGGTGAAAGGTCTAGGTATGAATTCGACAAAGCTCGATTTCAGGTGTTGGTCTAGAGCTATGCTAGGGTCTCTATGGAAGGGGGATTTGATGGGACTTCTCCTTCTTTCACTGTAGTGAAGATGTGAGTGAATTTAATTTGAGTTTGATGGACTGTGGAGGTGTGGTGAGCTCTGTCCTGGTTTTTGACAAAAGTTTGAGCTCAAAATTGAGCTTCCATAGTGGGAATCAGTGGGAGAAAGTGGTTGGCTTGAGCTGAGAAGGTCTCAAAGAGTCTTTGGGAGCAATTTGGAGGGGTCTCTTTGAGAAATTCTTAGCACTCCCTCCATGGCCGTGGAGGTGAGCTTTTTATAAAAATGGCTTAAGACTTGCTGCCATGATCAATGAGGGGGTGAAAAGTGATGCTTAGGTGGAGGGCATAGAGGCTCTAACATTTAATTTGGATGAGGTGACCTCTAGGTTTGAAATGGGTTTGATTCCATGGGGGTGGCTCACGATTTTGGTGTTTTTCGGCCACTAGGTCGGCCGACCAGGCCAGGGGAGGTGGCCAGAGGGCTCAGTGACCTCAGAGGAATCTGCCATAGCAATTAAATGGGTTTAGACTTTGTTTTGGTAAAAAGATCTTAGGCTTAAGCAAATATGGAATGAAATCCCTTAATTTAGAGGACCTTGGGTACATGGCTTAGCTTAGGTGGTTTTATGGAGTTTAGACTGGTCACTAGAGTCCAACTAATGGTTGTGGAGTTATTAGTTTGGTGGCTTAACTTTAGTGCATGGGTCCAATGTGGGTTCAAATGACCAAAACTTAGGTTTGGGCTAGGCTATCCATGACCTTGAGCCCAATTGATTGATCAACATTGTGTAGATGATTTTAATGAAAATTTTTTGTGAAGGATTGAAATGATTTTTAGTTCAATTGGAGGGTCAATTTGGAGGATTTTCAAAATTTGGTCAATTTGGACATGTTGGGTAGACTTGGGTCTAGATTGGGCTAGCTTGGAATTTGGCTCAATTGAATGGTCCAAATGATCAAGAGAGATGTTATAAAGATTTTTAATGAAGGAATGAAATGGAAATTTTGGAGCTAAGGCAATCAATTTGGTGAAATTTTGAGACATGACCAAATTGGGGCAAAATTGGGGATTTTTGGATTTGAGCTGAAATTAAATGAAATTGAGGCTTCACCAATGCCAATTGAAGATCAAGTTTGATGTTTAGGAATGTTATGAATAGTTTACAACATGAATTATGACAAAATGAGTGGGCTATGAGTTTAATTGGGTGAGATTAGGTCATGTGGCTAAAATTTGGGTTTTGATTTGGATCAAAATTGGGCTCAAAGCATGAGCCAATTGAGCTTGGAGTTGGTTTATATTGGTCATATGAAATGTGAATTTGAGTTTAGGATTGAAATTGGGGGAAAATGGGACCAATTTGATGGACATTTGAGGTGAATTTAGGGAAATTGGGCCTTTAAAGAAAAATTTAGGGGTTTTGGTCAAAATGGACAAATTTTGGGAATTTTTTGGGATTTTTTGGAAATTTTAGAATTTTGGGCTAAGGAGGGTCATTTTGGTAATTTGGCAATTTTTGGTGATTTTGGATACTTTGGGTGTTTTCAAAAGGTTTGAAATGATTTTTGAACAAATTTGGGTATTTTGGGTAAATTTGAGAATTTTGGCCAAATTTAGGGTTCCAATGGTATCTAGGTAATTTGGGGGAGTTTAGGGGCAAAAGACTAAGTTGGGCATTTTGGTAGAATTGGGGTGCCAACCACCATAAATAAGCCATGGACCAATGAAAACCCCATTTTGGCTCTTCTATGTACTGGTATTAGCTAAACCAAAGCCTAGGGCTAGTGGATTTAGGGGACCATCTACATGAGTATCTCAAAAGTATCAAGGAACCAAAGGCAAGAAATTTCGATTTGTGCTTGTGAGTGGTTGTGAGTGAGGTGATTGCTGGTGAGTGTCTTAGCTTTAAACCAATACCCACGGCCAACCTTAAGGTCCAACAGTCCTATAGGAACTCTTCTTGAGCTCCCCCATAGTGACCCCACCTACTAAGTGCTAGAAGTTAGGACCAATATGTAGAAATTCAAGTTGAGTAAAGAGGAGTTTAGAATTTCTAATGGTGAGGGTTTCTTTTCTAGTTTTTTCTAGGAATAGTAAACAGGAAGCCCTATGACTAGACCTTAGGCTACTAAAGAGGAACACTAGACCTCAACCAAAAATGAGGTCAACAAACGTATAGTGGAATTTTTATAATTGGGTCATACTCCGTGATTTTTTCCCTTTGCGGGTTCTCCACATAAAAACTTATGATGTCATCACAGGTTGATTCTCTTTCATCTGAGTGTGTGTTGAATCCTCATGCAACGCTAATACAGAAAATCCATTACACTTCGCCGCAACTCTTTGTTTCGCTGCAACTCTTCTCCACAACTCTTCACTGCAACTCTTCTTTGCAACGCAGGATGACTTTCTTGTTTTCTTCACTTGTGAATTTTCTCATCTAATGCCTCTATTTATAGGCATGATATGAGACAACGTTAAAATAAAAATGGTGGCTCATTAAAAAAAACTGCTCATTAAAAAATATTCAGCCAACTCCACTGTCTGATTAATTTTTTTAATTAATTTTCAGTTTTCTGACCCGTACGACCCAAAATTCAGCCCAGAAAAAAATTTTTTTTTTACTTGCCCAGGATTCAAACCCATGACCATTTTGAATAGAGGAAAAAGCCCAACCAACTATGCTAAGTTCAACTTTAATTATATGAGGATTTATAAATTGTTATACTAATACTATGATATATATATATATATATA
>JXCR01062675.1:17539-29090 GCA_002079205.1 Phalaenopsis hybrid cultivar | reverse complement strand
TATATATATATATATATGTATATATATATGTATGTATGTGCATAAATTGATAATGAAAAAGCTCTAAATTTGAATATTTTCGGACGATCAAACTAGACTCGCCCGAAAATAAGGGGACACTGATACACCACAAACAAATTTTCATCATCCGACACCAATTTTGAGGCAATATTGTGAGCAATAAATATTCAAATCTTGATAAGTCATCTAGAGCTCCAATTTCAGTAAAGTTATAGTCAAACTGACTGACTCAATGAGACAGACCTAATGATATCAAATTTAGTCCAATCCGAGTCAAATCAAGCTCACATCATGTGATTAAATCTTTTTTAGAAGATTTATGGACACATTTGGAAGGTCAAACAGATGTCAAATCTAACGATTTCATAGTCGAATCAAGCGTCTCGACAATAAAAATCCAACGAGCCCAAGATTGCTCAATTCTAACATCGTTAAGGTACTCAAATGTCCATTAAACGTCATTCGATCAAAATGATTCATATTCCTGCATTAATTGCACCTAAAACACTATAAATAGAAACTCACCCCTCACATGAAGATGGAGGCTTGAGAGAATACTTGAGGCTTTGAGAATGAGCTTAAGTCCAACATCATCCCTGCCACCCCTGACCTCCGTCGACTACTGTCGGCCGCCGTCGAACACTGCCGATCGTCGCTGACCACCGTTGACCGTCATCAATTGTCGTCGACCACCGCTAACCAGACACCGTCAGTCGACATTTTACCTTGGAAAATTTTGTAACCATTTACCGTCTGTGGGACAAGGGGCATCTGCAATCATCAACTTATAGTGGAATTTGTATAACTCGGTCAGACCCGGTGATTTTTTCCCTTTACGGGTCTTCTAAGTAAAAACTTCTGGTGTCATCACAAGTTGATTACATTTCATCTGAGTGTGCGTTGAATCCTCGTGCAATGCTAAGACGATAATCCATTACTCTGCCGCCGCGAATTTTCTAGCACGCATCAATTATATTGGTCTTTTATAATTTCTATAACAAAAAAATAATAATAATAATTTTTTATTATTTTTGTATTGATTGTTGCTATTCTTATCCCTTCACAAAAAGTTAACACTAGAATCTTCCTTTTATAGTTTATAGTGTGGCTTGGGTTTTGAATTGCTTAATAAAAAAAACTGAATATCTTTCTAAACCCTAAAATAGAGAGATAAGAGGCATGACATGTGACTAAATGTGGCCTCCAACAATTGAGGAGAATTCCTCTTTCTCCCAGTGAGGGTAAACCACAAAGAGCTTTGCATGTGCATCACCTAAAGGCAACCCTCAAATTACACAATTTTAGACAATGCAAAAACTACTAAAAAAAAATCAATTTCTCAATTTGTTCATCCTAATGGAAACATCATATGTTTTAATGGCTATAACATTGAGGCTTGCATAATACATGACTATAGTTAAACACTTCAATTTGCATACGGATAATACATGATATTTTATTTAGAATAAGAAAAACAATCATCATACATGTATCACACAAATTGAGACCATAGCTAAGTAGCCATTGCCACGGGAAAGTACGCATTAAGATTTTCCTTTTACAATTTAAATTATGACTTTGGCTATGGGTTGCTCAACAAAAACTGCTCAAATCCCTTCCAAAGAAAAGAATAAAGACATCAACTATATTATCTGCATTCGAAAGAGTGCCTCAAATAATTTAGGCTTGCACCTCTTTCTCCAATCGTGGGACGTAAAACTCAAGTAACTTTGCATGTGTTTCGCTTTGAGGCACGCCTCAAATTGTATAATATTAAACAATGCAACAATCTTCTTAAGAAAAATCAATTTTCAATTTCTCAATTTGTTGATCCAAAACGTCTTATGTTTTTTACAACTATAAAATTTAAGGTTTGCTTCATACACGAATATTCTTAAACAGTTCAAATTGCATATAATTAATACGCGGTATTTTATTTAAAATAAGAAAATAAATCATCATAGATATATCAAAATTACTGAGATGAGTTGGGAAATCAATGCCATTATCATCAGCCTAATATCGCTTATCCATGGTAAGATTTATAAAGACTCCTTAATCATTTTGTTTGAGTGGTACAACATAAGGTGGTACTCTATTTTGTAGTTCTTTATAAATTCTCTTTATATTATCTTTGTAAACCCATTTTTTAATAAACCTTTGACATTCTTTGTGCATTTTTTTGCTATTATGATGATGCCCAAATTAAAGTTTAATATTCATTATCTTCTTTTAAACAAACTACTCTATATCAATCTACCAAGCAAGTGTTCATTGATGTTTCCTTTCATAATAATACAAAGAATTAAAAGAGAATAATAGCATGCAACATGTTTTTCATGAGCAAAGAAAATACTGAAAATGCAACTAAATTACATTCCAAAAATGAAGATTGAAATGCATGGAGTGAAGTTGAGATATAGGTTAGATTTCCTACACTCCAAGGAGGAAAGGTCAAACATATGCTCTAATGCTTGGATCAATTCCATAAACAAAAGAAAAGCACTATAACCATTCAGATCCAACTAAAACGCTGTATAAATCAGGAAGTATTAACAGCAGAACACAACAAGATGGTATAAATTAAAGTACATAATAAGCAATGGTCACTGGGCAAGTGCATACTCTATTTCTAGCCTTCTTCAAAAACTTGATGCCACCATCACGAAGCCTTCCATCTGCTGTAAATAGACCATTCCAATACCGGCAAGAAAGTGCCGCTCGTTGTCTTTTCCTTTCAGACAATGGTGATTTTAGACTACCCCTGAAAGTAGAACGACCTCATAAGAAAATCTTAAAAATTTAAAAGGATCGTTTAAGAGAAAGAATGAACATATTAAATATTAGGATTAGATCAAAGTAGCTACAGGCAACGACTGTAAGGTCTTGACTGTTAATCACAAAATGGCTAGCTGTTGTTTCAGACAAACTGAGGATAAACAGACTATCAAGCCACTAAAAACGAAGAAATGATGATTAAGCTGTTAATGGAACAAGAATAATGACATAAAAGTTCATAGGGCGATAGGATCAACGAAATGGACAATGATATGTCAGTGCGGAGACTTTGAACTGAAAGCTCTCAGTTTGACAACTGAGCATAAACTCGGCAATAAGATGTACTTAAGGAAATAAAACTCAGCAAAAGAATATTAAAATAGCATAGTTTTCTAGCAATGCTGATGGGTTAAATTAAACTTCAAGAAAAGCACAGTTCTGGTTGAATAGTTGTCAGGCAAGGAAATCAGAACTGTTCAGTAAATTTGCCAATATAAAAATAGAGGGATAATTACATACATAGCACTTGTAACATTGCTATTTACAAAATTAATACCTATGCATTTGGGTGTGCCAAAATCAAAACATTGAGAATTTGAGAGACTATTTGGCAAAAGATGCAATTTTAGTTATTAGGATTTAGTAAATCCCATAGATTCAGATTTACTAAATCCTGAATGGGTTAAAGTCAGGCAATCTGTGTGACAATGAATTTACTAAATCCTGTAAATTCGATTGAAATGTTTGGAAAATTAAGCAAGGATTTAGAAAATAGGTATGGCCGGTGAAGACAATCGGAAGCTCACAAACTTAAATCTCAAGCCCCGCAAAGTTAAATCCACTAATTTATATAGGATTTAGGATTTATGGGATTTACAACATTGTACGGAATCCTGATTTACAGAATCGCAGGATTTATTTTACGTAAAATGACTGTCTGGCAAGATTTGGCTTAAATCCTGCATAAAACAGGACTAAATCCTGCCAAACAGCCCCTGAGAGAAATGAAAAATATGGCTGGGGGTTTTGTTATAAATTTTGATGTTTTGAGTGAAAAATTTAAAATATTGATGAAAGATGGTGTTAGTTTTGTAAATAGCAATTTCTGGAGTGCTATGCATGTAATCATCACTGCCCCTGTGGATTCTATCACAAGAAAAGCTTCCTTTGAATGATCTAGATGGTAAAGCACATGCAAGTAATTCCAACGTAAACAAAGAAAATTAAGTCCGCACACAATCATTGCTGCCAAGAAGCGGATTAAACTACAGTCAAGGAAAAATAGACAGGAGTTGGAGACAATTAGAATTATGCAAATTATCACCGGATGGAGGCTCACAGAAATTGACAAATAACTTGCCGAGTGAAGGAATGAAGCAAACATTCAATGAGAAATCCAACAGTAAAAACAGAAACCCACCGATCGGGAGTATTCGAAGAGGCAATAATGAGAAGCGACCTTAAATGAATCCGTGACAATGCAGAAGACGATGAAGTGATCACATCAAATGGTTACAAATACGAAACAGTGTCAAGCACAAGCAAGGATTATATGGTCAAAGTATGCCTACCTTAGTTACAAATATGTAAAAGTTTAATAATTCATAAATGGCGGTGACGTTCCCATTAAGGGGCTGACAATCATGTAAAAAGTTCAAGGTTCAAAGGTTGGAGCAATCCAATCGATCATATTTGCATCTTTTGAGTAGGTAATCAGCCTTCACAGAATTTCTGACACATTAAAATTATGATTGTTCTGCACCAACTTGAGAGATTTAACTCTCAGGTGGTTTAATAGACTCTCAGTTGGAATCATAAAATCCTTTGAAGGTTTTAAGAAGTTGTTTACGATATAGTTCGAAGGTTTTAAGAAGCTGTTTACGATGTAGTTCGAAGGTTTTAGAAGCTGTTTACGATGTAGTTCACTAGCACCCATAAACTCTATAAGGATACAAAATCCTTGGGGTACATAAAGTAGGGACCGAACAAGAGCCTGCTGAGCAGAAACTTACAACGAAGTAAGTTGATTTCTCATGCAAGAGTACGTGTCAAGTAATAATGCAGTTAAAGAGTACCACATATCAATCCCACGAGAAAAGAGCTAACCACCTTCCTAATTTATTTTTTTTTATGATGAGCCATAAAATCCTCCAAATTTAAAAATTTAAATAATCTAAAAACTAAAATTAAAATATAAATAATAAAATAAAAATTCAAATATTTCTTATTGATATAGCTCTTGTTATGGTTATTGAATGGGCTCTTAATTGGGTACATTCTTGGGCTCTTGTAAGTGGGCATTTGGCTTCATTTAGTAGATGTGTTACATGTCCTACCAAGTAGAAGGATAGATGGATCATCCAACTATAAAACCAAATTACCCTACAAAAGACACAATATTCCATCTTGGTCGGGTCTGGCTTTAATACCCTATGGATATGCTTAGTCATTTAAGTTAGAAAGAAATTGTATATCTTTTAGGACATAGAACATTAATATAATCATCTAAAATATTCTAGACATGGGGGAACTATTAATATACAAANATTTGGCTTCATTTAGTAGATGTGTTACATGTCCTACCAAGTAGAAGGATAGATGGATCATCCAACTATAAAGCCAAATCACCCCACAAAAGACACAATATTGCATCTTGGTCGGGTCTCGCTCTAATACCCTATGGATATGCTTAGTTAGTTAAGTTAGACAGAAATTGTATATCTTTTAGGACATAGAACATTAATATAATCATCTAAGATATTCTAGACATGTGGGAACTATTAATATACAAGGAGATAAAGCCATGTAGTTATCATCATTTTAATTCTGGCTCAAGGGTCATGCAAAAAAGTAAAACAAAAAATGTTGATTTAAAAGCCTAGAAGTCTTTAACACTAAATTTTATTAAGAAAAATCTTTTAAGATTAAACTTTTAGAGAACAAAGTTTATCCTAAAAGAGTTTATGGGATCCAGACAAAACCATAAGCATAAAAAAGAGTGAAGACATGTAAGCGGAGAAATAAATACTCAATATAAAAGAATAAAAGACTATGTGCTGCGAGACAGGCTACATCTACAAAAAAAGAAACATGGCAGTTAGGCTCCACTTTTATAAATCTAATCCTAAAACTACATAATAAATGTACAATATAAAATTAAGGTGTGAGGCACAAGCAAACGACTCTTAGTTCTCTCTACACAGTCCTTCAAGCTTCAAGACTCATGATCATACCTTACTTTCAATACAGCTTCTCCTAATGGACTCTAAAAGTACATAGGAAAAAGTCTAAAAAAGACCCATTATATAAAATAGATTTTAGTATAGGCTATCTCATGCAATGTATAAAAGATCGTATTTANAGAGTGAAGACATGTAAGCGGAGAAATAAATACTCAATATAAAAGAATAAAAGACTATGTGCTGCGAGACAGACTACATCTACAAAAAAGAAAAATGGCAGTTAGGCTCCACTTTTACAAATCTAATCCTAAAATTACATAATAAATGTACAATATAAAATTAAGGTGTGAGGCACGAGCAAACGACTCTTAGTCCTCTCTACACAGTCCTTTATGCTTCAAGACTCATGATCATACCTTATTTTCAATACAATTTCTCCTAATGGACTCTAAAAGTACATAGGAAAAAGTTTGAAAAAGACCCATTATATAAAATAGATTTTAGTATAGGCTATCTCATGCAATGTATAAAATATCGTATTTGGTGGGAGAAAAACTAAACAACTCCTACATAAATTATATTAATTTAAATCATTATGCTCCTTCTTATTAGATATGAAAACTTATACGAAAAACCCACCCTAAAATTCTAATGCAAAAGACTCAAACTTATTCAAACATACAAAACGACACACAAGGTGTACAATAGCTAGTACATACCAAAGAATAATAACCATGTATGAAAATTTCTAACTACACCCTAACCCTAGTGTTGAACTGAATTTCCAGTCAACCCTTTTCCAGGCTTGTATTTAGTTGAATCTCACTTCAGCTAACTCTTGAGCTAAAATCTAATCTAACAAAACTAAAATCTAACTAAATTAAAAGTAAAACCAATGAAATCAAAATAGAAATGAAAACAACCAAAATTAACCGGATCCTAAAATTGACCTAAAAGTGACCTAAACCAACAAACACCCTGAACTTATTCTTTTCTCTCTAAATTATTGTAACGTTTGAAAATTAATTCTGAAATTTACATGAGGTTTATTATTATATATGAAGATCCTGAAAACAAGTTTGAAGATCATATAATACAATTTTTACGTAAAATTTTTTCAGTTCAATTTCTCATATATGAATTGTCATCTTAAAATTATTATTTTTTTCACAGGCCAATCATGTGATTAGAATTATATTATGTAAGTTGAAATATATTTATAATCACATATGAAGAGCGTGCAAACTATTTTGGAGGTCACCGGACACCATTTTTACATAAAAGTTTGTACTTAGGTTTTCATGTATGAAAAATAGTCCCACAAAAAAATTTTAAACGAATCATTATTTTTTAAAAAAGACTTTGTCACTGCATCTGAATTGTTGAAATCTTTCAAATGAACCCCTGTACACTTAAATTCAAATCCGTTTGGAGGCCTGTTCAGCCGAAGATAATTTGAGCGAAAATTTCAATAATAAAAAGAATAATTGTAATAATCAAACCACAATTAATTCAAAATGAAGCCAACCTTCAACCAACCTAAATATGAGCTTAAAATACTTAATTTAATATACTAAAACCAACCAAAACCTCCAATTTAAAATTGATCAAATTTTCTCTCTCATAGGGTAGGGCCCATATTTTAACTTAAAATATCATGAGATGGGATCCACTTTGACTAAAACTAATGCACTACTGACTTCCTTATATTTTTTTCTACCAAATTAGACTAAGTCAAAAAATTTTGTTACAACCACCATAAACTACTATTTTGAAATTCAAAAGTTCCTCCCATTTTTAAAAATTTATCTCTAAAACTTCATGCAACAACTCTCTCCCTTTCTTCCCTCTAATTCACCACATAAACACACCTCATGCCAAAAACCAACACATGCTCTAAACCTTGTATGTATGTATATGAAACAGAGGGATTTGGGAGCTGGCTACCAAGATTCTTTTCCTCTCCAATTTCGAGGGTTTGAATATGGTTTCTTTGTAATGGTTACCTCAGATTTCCTTGTTAAACTTCATCATTTTAATCTTTGTCGTTAGTGATCTAGTTTTTTTTTTTTTGTGGTTTCTACGCGAGTACTATTACATTGACTGTTTTGTTGGTTTATTGATGCCTTTAGTTTTGAATTTGGTTAGAGTTTGTTTTTAACAATGTCTAATCCCTTCTTTGTTGATGTTTTAAAAGGATACAAATCTAATATGTTGCACTTTGATTTTTACTCAATCTTTTCATTCGAAATTTATGGGCAACTTGGATTCTATTTTTTTGAAGAAAGTTAACAGGAAGATACTCAACATTTGATTGAACCTCTAAAATTTATTTTATTTGGAAAATTCACATATGGTCATCCAAAGNTTCTTTGTTGATGTTCTAAAAGGATACAAATCTAATATGTTGCACTTTGATTTTTACTCAATCTTTTCATTCGAAATTTATGGGCAACTTGGATTCTATTTTTTTGAAGAAAGTTAACAGGAAGATACTTAACATTTGATTGAACCTCTAAAATTTATTTTATTTGGAAAATTCACATATGGTCATCCAAATNAGTACATACCAAAGAATAATAACCATGTATGAAAATTTCTAACTACACCCTAACCCTAGTGTTGACCTCAATTTCCAGTCAACCCTTTCCCAGGCTTGTATTTAGTTGAATCTCACTTCAGCTAACACTTGAGCTAAAATCTAATCTAACAAAACTAAAATCTAACTAAGTTAAAAGTAAAACCAATGAAATCAAAATAAAACTGAATATAACCAAAATTAACCAGATCCTAAAATTGACCTAAAAGCNGTCCATTAAACGTCATTCGATCAAAATGATTCATATTCCTGCATTAATTGCACCTAAAACACTATAAATAGAGACTCACCCCTCACATGAAGATGGAGGCTTGAGAGAATACCTGAGGCTTTGAGAATGAGCTTAAGTCCAACATCATCCCTGCCACCCCTGACCTCCGTTGACTACCGCCGGCCGCCGTCGAACACCGTCGATCGTCGCTGACCACCGCTGACCGTCATCAATTGTCGTCGACCACCGCTAACCAGACACCGTCAGTCGACATTTTACCTTGGAAAATCTTGTAACCATTTACCGTCTGTGGGACAAGGGGGCATCTGCAATCATCAACTTATAGTGGAATTTGTATAACTCGGTCAGACACGGTGATTTTTTCCCTTTACGGGTCTTCTAAGTAAAAACTTCTAGTGTCATCACAAGTTGATTACATTTCATCTGAGTGTGTGTTGAATCCTCGTGCAATACTAAGACGATAATCCATTACTCTACCGCCGCGAATTTTCTAGCACGCATCAATTATATTGGTCTTTTATAATTTCTATAACAAAAAAAAAATTATTATTATTTTTGTATTGACTGTTGCTATTCTTATCCCTTCACAAAAAGTTAACACTAGAATTTTCCTTTTATAGTTTATAGTGTGGCTTGGGTTTTGAATTGCTTAATAAAAAAAACTGAATATCTTTCTAAACCCTAAAATAGAGAGATAAGAGGCATCACATGTGACTAAATGTGGCCTCCAACAATTGAGGAGAATTCCTCTTTCTCCCATTGTGAGCGTAAACCACAAAGAGCTTTGCATGTGCATCACCTTAAGGCATCCTCAAATTACACAATTTTAGACAATGCATCCTAATGCAAACATCATATGTTTTTATGGCTATAACATTGAGGCTTGCATAATACATGACTACATTTAAACACTTCAATTTGCATACAGATAATACATGCTATTTTATTTAGAATAAGAAAAACAATCATCATACATGTATCACACAAATTGAGACAATAGCTAAGTAGCCATTGCCACGGGAAAGTACTCATTAAGATCTTCCTTTTACAGTTTAAATTATGACTTTGGCTATGGGTTGTTCAACAAAAACTGCTCAGAACCTTCCAAAGAAAAGAATAAAGACATCAACTACATTATCTGCATCCGAAAGAGTGCCTCAAATAATTGAGGCTTATACCTCTTTCTCCCATTGTGGGACGTAAAACTCAAGGAACTTTGCATGTGTTTCACTTTTGAGACACGCCTCAAATTGTATAATATTAAACAATGCAACAATCTACTTAAGAAAAATCAATTTTCAGTTTCTGAATTTGTTGATCCTAAATGTCTTATGTTTCTGACAACTATAAAATTTAAGGTTTGGTTCATACACGAATATACTTAAACAGTTCAAACTGCATATAATTAATACATGGTATTTTATTTAAAATAAGAAAATAAATCAGCATAGATATATCAAAATTACTGAGATGAGTTGAGAAATCAATGCCATTATCATCAGCCTTATATCGCTTATCCATGGTAAGATTTATAAAGACTCCTTAATCATTTTGTTTGAGTGGTACAACATAAGGTGGTACTCTATTTTGTAGTTCTTTATAAATTCTCTTTATATTATCTTTGTAAACCCATTTTTTAATAAACCTTTGATATTCTTTGTGCATTTTTTGGCTATTATGATGATGCCCAAATTAAAGTTTAATATTCATTATTTTATTTTAAACAAACTACTCTATATCAATCTACTAAGTAAGTGTTCAACATTGTGCGGAATCCTGATTTACAGAATCGCAAGATTTATTTTACGTAAAATGACTGTCTGGCGGGATTTGACTTGAACCATGCATAAAACAGGACTAAATCTGTTGCCAAACAGCTCCTGAGAGAAATGAAAAATATGGCTGGGGGTTTGAATAATTCATAAATTATGTCTACGTTAGTTATAAATATGTAAAAGTTTAATAATTCATAAATGACGGTGTCGTTTCCATTAAGGGGGTGACAATCATGTAAAAAGTTCAAGGTTCAAAGGTTGGAGCAATCCAACCAAAAAAGTTCAAGGTTTAAAGGTTGGAGCAATCCAACCGATCATATTTGCATCTTTTGAGTCGGCAATCTGCCTTCACAAAATTTCTGACACATTAAAATTATGATTGTTCTGCACCAACTTGAGAGATTCAACTCTCAGGTGGTTTAATAGACTCTCAGTTGGAATTATAAATTCCTTCGAAGGTTTTAAGAAGCTGTTTACGATGTAGTTCGAAGGTTTTAAGAAGCTGTTTACGATGTAGTTCGCTGGCACCCATAAACTCTATAAGGATACAAAATCCTTGGGGTACATAAAGTAGGGACCGAACAAGAGCCTGTTGAGCAGAAACTTACAGCGAAGTAAGTTGATTCCTCATGCAAGAGTACGTGTCAGGTAATAATGTAGTTAAAGAGTACCACATATCGATCCCACGAGAAAAGAGCTAACCACCTTCCTAATTTTTTTTTTATGATTAGCCATAAAATCCTCCAAATTTAAAAATTTAAATAATCTAAAAACTAAAATTAAAATATAAATAATAAAATAAAAATTCAAATATTTCTTATTGATATAGCTCTTGTTATGGTTATTGAATGGGCTCTTAATTGGGTACATTCTTGGGCTCTTGTAAGTGGGCATTTGGCTTCATTTAGTAGATGTGTTACATGTCCTACCAAGTAGAAGGATAGATGGATCATCCAACTATAAA
>JXCR01062675.1:0-14351 GCA_002079205.1 Phalaenopsis hybrid cultivar | reverse complement strand
AACATCCTAATCAAGAGGTTGAATTAGATTAACTAGTGGACACTTGTATTCAACCTGGTATCCTGACAGAACAACTACATACCTAGGTAGAACAGGTAAATTCACTGCCTTTAATCATTATGGAGGAATTTGAAACTATTAAGGAAGCTTTAAAAGGGTAATGACACGTGCAAACTCAAATAAACATAAAGGAAAGGCACATAAGGAACTTAATTATATTGACCCAAATGTTGTGCTAAATTATGAAGGCAAATCCTCAGTTGGAATACGTATAAATATTGATAAATGGACTCCTCTTAGAGTAACTAGAGAGAGTAAATTAATTAACTTCCTAATTTAGAATTAGACATTTCTAAGCTTGAGGCCTCTAATAGATTTTTGATTCTTTTATGGATTCACAAACTTGGATGTTTTGCATTTTGGAACCTATGATTATGAGAACAACATTCAAAAGACTATTAAGAAGTTGAGGAAGTTAAAATATGCATATAATTGTAACTTTGAAATCTAGTTTCTTTTGAAAATGGGGGTGGTTGTCAAAATCTTGTATTGTAATCAATAATTTCTTCAAATTATCGCAATTTGAAGGTTTATAATCTTTGGAAGGAGGATGGGTGGGACTATCCCAAACATCTCAATCTTTGTGAGAAATGAATGGAGGAATCACATTGCTGACATTCCTTTATAGGGAAAAGGATGATTATATGAGAATTAAAGCTGTTGTGGGTATTTCTTTTTGTAAAGTGATAGTTGGTTCCCTTTTTGCTAACCATTCTCATATTGGTTTTGATGGCATATGGAATACTGGGTTAAAACCATCATAATCCTTTTTACATGGAGGTTACAATTCAAATTTCTTCACATGAATGACATTTTGAAGCTCAAGGGTCTTTATGTTTCTTCTGCTTGCCTTCTGGGTAGATAGAAGGCGGAATCTCTCACTCAACTTTTCTACTCTTGCAGGATTTCCTATTTATTGGACTAATGTGACCAACTTATTTAACTCCTTTATTCCTAGAGAGGGTTATCATTTTTTGGATCACTGTTTGGAGAGATGGAGGTGGAAGCAATCCCATGCTCATCTAACAAGTATAGTCCCTTGTATAATTTGTTGGTTTATCTGGATGGAGACGAACTCTAAGAAGCATAATCAACTCTGTCATCACGAGGTAAGAATTGTGTTTAATATTAAAGTTTTCATACATAAGGTCTGGGCTTTCAAAAATATAAAGATAAAACATTCTCAAGGATTGGATTTTTTATTGTCTATATTCCAAATTCAACAAATGCGTAATCTTCGTAATTTTGTTCAGTTGGTTAGATGGATCAAAGAGGTGTTCCCTTAGCTCAAAGTTAACATTGATGGAAGTCTTAGGCCTCACAGAACAGGTTTGGGTGGTATATTTAGAGGCCAATCAAAAGAATGTATCTTATTTTTTATGCACCATGTAAGCTTATCTCTGCGCCTTATTCAGAACTAGCTGCCGTCATTTGCTATTGTCAATTTGCGAGTGAGTTAAAACTTAGCTACTTGCAAATTGAAATTGACTTGATGTTAATCTTCAAAATATGTGATGGTGCAATTTTTTGTTTATTGTATAATCTCCTACTTTGGAATAAGATTTCATTGCTTTTGCCTCTTTAATATTTCTTGGTCATTTACATTAAGGGAGGCCAACAAACCAACTAGTTATCTTGCTAAGAGAGGTTCTACTTCGGATTCTCTTACCCTGGCTTGTTCTCTACTCATGGGGCTTGCTAGATCTTTCGGATTTTCTTTCGTTAGAGCTCAGTTTCAGTGAGCACTTCTTTTTGTAAATTTTGATTTATCATATATAGACCATTTTTTACTTTTAATATATATATATACACGCGCGCGCGCGACACACATTGAGTTTTCACTGAAAGAGAAAAAAAGATTATACATAAAAATAGAAATAAAGATTATACATAAAAATAGCTATACATTAGAAACCACAGAAACGCTACAAAAAGGAACTTCCACGCAACTAATTTACAACGGTATATAACATCATTTTCTATTTTATGACCCCTGTTTTATTGCCGCATTTAGGCCTCATACATATCACCCACCTCAGATGATGATAGGGAAATGAGAGGCTCAACACTGAATCTTCCACCTCAAACGAAGAAAATCTTATTCATAAGACAAAAACTCCCACCACTGAGAGCAACCACCGCCAGTCATCAGCTGATCCGAAGGCCAACCATTACCATGGAAATAGGACTGTTTTTGTTCAGTATTGTCTTCCGAAACCAAAACCCTGCCTCCCCCTACTTCCTTTGTTTTGTGCGGATGATGATGATGCTCTACCTCCTTTCCCACAAAAAAAGGATTCACTTTCTTCTTCAAATCGGAAATGTTCGTGTTTGATGACAAGCTCAGTATCTGCGTCTGATCCGCTTCACTTCCTGTTGCAGTGATGTCAAACTGCTTGCCACTCTCCTTTTTATCCTGCTGATTATTAGCCTCCAACATCTCCGCTAGCCTTTGCACCTGCACATCAATTAACTCCTAATTATTAAACTAAGAAGATAAAACAGGGGATATGATCAATAACTGTCTCCCTCAACCTGCATCGACAGNTTATTAGCCTCCAACATCTCCGCTAGCCTTTGCACCTGCACATCAATTAACTCCTAATTATTAAACTAAGTAGAGAAAACAGGGGATATGATCAATAACTGTCTCCCTCAACCTGCATCGAAAGGACATTCTTCTGGTGGAGGAGTGTATCATAGGAAGAACGGAGAGCATCGTAGTCTGCGCTGAGGGCTGCATAAGCGCGCTCCAGCTGCTTGGATTTCCATCGAGCGCGTTTGTTCTGGAACCATATCGCCACTTGCCGGGGCTCTAACCCAAGTTCCTTGGCAAGCTGCTGTTTTTTCCTCGGCTCCAACTTCGCCTGCTCCTCAAACATCACCTCCAGCGACTTCACCTGCGCCTCACTGAACCTCCTCTTCTTCTCCCCTGTCGCCGCAGCAGCAGAACCAGCATCGTTCTCATACCCGCTACTGCTGCTGTTGCTGCTGCTCAGCATCATCATATCGATCAAATTCCCCACCGCATTCTGCAAATCCCTCATACTGGAAGGAAAAGTGGTGGGAGTTGTAGAAAAAAAGCTTTGCCAGGGAGAAGGGAGAGGGGAGTAGGCCAATGGAGAGAAGGCGGGCTGGAGGTGGCGTGAAGAACTTGGCCGCCTTGGATTGCTAGCTGTCTTTCAGATTGATTCCACGTAGCTGTTGCTTCAGACTTTGTTCCACATCGATCTTTCTGTGTCATTTTCTTCTTAGGGGCCCGCATTGCTCTCCTATTTTTTGTTGGCGCCTCATGATTGCTAAGTGTGATCGTGTTCGGCTCGCTAACACGAGTCATGCACGAATAAAGAGTTGTTTTGACAATTCTAATCACGTAGTCATATGATATTAAGGGTTGGGATAACATTTAAAACATCATTTGAATTTAATTTAATTATTTTTATTTTATTTTCTTTATTAATACTTTTAATTGATTATAAATTTTTGTAGTCTTGTAGTCAATTAAAATTTTTAATAATATTACTCATCAAAATGACCCGAACACGAGCTTCTTAACAAGCCGAATACGAGCTGTTCGCGAACAATGAGTCGTTTTAACAGCCCTACGTATGAGATAATTATTCGTAAGTAATAATATATTATTTATTTATCATGAATATAATACTAATAAATTTGTATTTTGTTGATTAATATAATGAAGTTTAGGGAATTATGTTGCGTTAAATAAGTAGTGATTTCGCTTTAAGATGTGGGCCGACAGCAGGAGGAGGTGGCGGGTGATGGAGGAGGCATTGGTCTTGTTTGAAGACAGGTGGAAGTTTAACGCAAGATGCGTGGGAGGGTGGGATACGCTGCGGGGTTCGGGGTCGACGTCGAGCCGCACAGGCCAAGCGCGGCGCGGGTAAGGGGCGTGGGCCTGCATTCTCATTTCTTGCCCATGTTTCATTCTTCATGTTTATCTTGTTTTTTTCGATTTATTGAATCCATAATACACTCGCCGGACACGTCTCAAAGTCCGACACATCCATAATTTGTCTGATTTTAATAATATTAAAATAAAAAAAAATTGACCATAAAATTAATGAATAAAAAAATTTTAAATTTTTTTTTTAATTTTATAAGTAAAAAAAATTTTTTTTTTTGCTAAATCAAGATTTGCACATGAATTACACATAAGAAATAAAGCATAAGGAGAGGGAGAGAGAGAGGTGAAAAATAATGACATAATATATCGTATCAATTGTTTCGTAGTCATAAAATGATTACTCTATTTATAGTGAGAGCGGACACAATATGATGATATTATATTTTTTGTACTTACTTTGAATGGGTTATACAAAGTATTTTTTTGTATTTTCTCTGATTGCTCTTTTGCTCGGTTGTTTCGTTTAATTGGCTTTGAGTGGGCAAAATCAGCTTGGTAGCTTGAGATCTGCTGAGTTGGTTACCCTTGGTTGATATGGGTCGGACGGTTGATATGATCTGGTTGATGATCATTGACTTCTGATGGGAGTCTTAGGGTGTCCCTAAGATAGTTGAAGATACTAGAGAACTGAATATTCTCTTCAATTGGCTTTCTTATGATAATTGACTTGAATACTCTTTTGCTTTCTTTTTGATTGAGTGACTCATTCTGGTGTCCTCTAGTCGACTTTCGTCTATCTTGCGGTTCGGTCGGCTTTGGCTTCGTTGGATTGGCTCGGACAATATCACCTGATTGGATAAGTGTCATGGTCTTTTGTCAGTGGGTTATCTTTCTTTGTAATCTTTTCATCTGGACCATTAAATCTTCTCAAGACCCGTGCTGACACTTTTTTATGTGCATACTTTAGCTTCTTGATTATTTTATTTCTTGAATACGACGCTACGATANGATCATTGACTTCTGATGGGAGTCTTAGGGTGTCCCTAAGATAGTTGAAGATACTAGGGAACTGAATATTCTATTGAATTGGCTTTCTTATGATAATTGACTTGAATACTCTTTTGCTTTCTTTCTGATTGAGTGACTCATTCTGGTGTCCTCTAGTTGACTTTTGTCTATCCTGTGGTTCAGTCGGCTTTGGCTTCATTGGCTTGGCTCAGACTGTATCACCTGATTGGATAAGTGACATGGTCTTTTGTCAGTGGGTTATCTTCCTTGTAATCTTTTCATCTGGACCATTAAATCTTCTCAAGACTAGTGCGGACACTTTTTTATGTGCATACTTTAGCTTCTTGATTATCTTATTTCTTGAATTCGACGCTGCAATGAGAATAAGAGAATTTAATGTAAAAATTAGATCACATTTATTCTTAATCAATGATTCAATAATGAATTTCTCTTATTTATGCACCTTTGATGCTTATAAATAAAACGTGAAAAGATTCTTTTCATTCCGTATTTTCTTTGCATCCATTTCTATATGAATTGGTTGGCTTTTGAGTGTAGCAATGTAGAATAAGCCAAATCCCTAAGCCAATATCCCAGAAAATGATTTGTTTCGTGTTGCCTTTGAGAGATTAAAGGAGTGATGCCACCCCAGAGATGGATAGAAAAAGAAAACCATCGCTAAGAAGATAGAAGCAGTTGCACTGATGAATCAAGAGGGCTTGTTAGATACGTTTCTCTGCACTCGATGGAGGAACGTTAAGATGACCGGCTTGACCATCTGTTCATAGACTCAACCTTCTTTTGTGGCATAGAACCCATTCGCCCCAAAAGTGAATTAAGTCTAATAAACTTTAATAAATTTTAACAAACTTACAAAATTTGAAATAAAACTGAACAAACCTAAATGAATTCTAATAAACTTTAATTAACTTGAGGAATTTTNTTATCTTTTTTTTTCGATTTATTGAATCCATAATACACTCGCCGGACACGTCTCAAAGTCCGACACATCCATTATTTGTCTGATTTTAATAATATTAAAATAAAAAAAAAATTGACCATAAAATTAATGAATAAAAAAATTTTAATTTTTTTTTTGAATTTTATAAGTAAAAAAAAAATTTTTTTGCTAAATCACGATTTGCACATGAATTACACATAAGAAATAAAGCAAAAGGAGAGGGAGAGAGAGGGGTGAAAAATAATGACATAATATACCGTATCAATTGTTTCTTAGTCATAAAATGATTACCCTATTTATAGTGAGAGTGGGCACGATATGATGATATTATATTTTTTGTACTTACTTTAAATGGGTTATACAAAGTATTTTTTTGTATTTTCTCCGATTGCTCTTTTGCTCGGTTGTTTCAGTTTAATTGGTTTTGAGTCGGCAAAATCAGCTTGGTAGCTCGAGATCTACTGAGTTGGTTACCCTTGGTTGATATGGGTCGGACGATTGATATGATCTGGTTGATGATCATTGACTTCTGATGGGAGTCTTAGGGTGTCCCTAAGATAGTTGAAGATACTAGGGAACTGAATATTCTCTTGAATTGGCTTTCTTATGATAATTGACTCGAATACTCTTTTGCTTTCTTTTTGATTGAGTGACTCATTCTGGTGTCCTCTAGTTGACTTTCGTCTATCCTGTGGTTCGGTCGGCTTTGGCTTCGTTGGCTTGGCTCGGACAGTATCACCTGATTGGATAAGTGTCATGGTCTTTTGTCAGTGGGTTATATTTCTTTGTAATCTTTTCATTTGAACCATTAAATCCTCTCAAGACCAATGCTGACACTTTTTTATGTGCAATCTTTAGCTTCTTGATTATCTTATTTCTTGAATTCGATGCTGCAACAAGAATAAGAGAATTTAATGTAAAAATTAGATTACATTTATTCTTAATCAATGATTCAATAATAAACTTCTCTTATTTAAGCACCTTTGATGCTTATAAATAAAACATGAAAAGATTCTTTTCATTCCATATTTGCTTTGCATCCATTCCTATATGAATTGGTTGGCTTTTGAGTGTAACAATGGAGAATAAGCCAAATCCCTAAGTCAATATCCCAAAAAATGATTTGTTTTGTGTTGCCTTTGAGAGATTAAAGGAGCGATGCCACCCCAGAGATGGATAGAAAAAGAAAACCATCGCTAAGAAGATAGAAGCAGTTGCACTGATGAATCAAGAGGGCTTGTTAGATACGTTTCTCTGCACTCGATGGAGGAACGTTAAGATGACCGGCTTGACCATCTGTTCATAGACTCAACCTTCTTTTGTGGCATAGAACCCATCTTTCCCAAAAGTGAATTAAGTCTAATAAACTTTAATAAATTTTAACAAAATTAAAAAAAAATTAAATAAAACTTAACAAACCTAAATGAATTCTAATAAACTTTAATTAACTTGAGGAATTTGGAATCTTAATAAGCATAAATAACCCAAATAAACTTAAATTAATTTAAATGAACTTTAGCCCAAAACTTAATACAACTTAAAATGTTTGAACAAATTTTAAAACTAAAATTAACAAATTTTATTGAATCTTAAATAATTTCAATAAGTAATAACAAATCTTTAATTAAACTCAAACTAAATAACTCTTAAATGAATTTTAATATTCTTTAAACAATTTTAAAATATAATTGAAACATCTGATAACAAAATAATCTCTAAAAACTTATATAAACTAATTTTTAACAAATACAAAACAAACTTAAACACCATTTCTATAATTTAACAGCAAACTTAAACTATATCAAATTTAAATGTCAACCCAAAAAGAGCTCTAAAATGAAATTAAACTATAGCAACTCAAGTTTCTTAACTTAAGTGAAATTAAATTTTATCAAGCTCATCCAATCTTCTAATTCCAACCAAATTTTTTCAAATTTGTCCATCTTTGTATTCATTGTTTATCATCTCTCAGATATTGATTGATGATTTGGAAAGATATAAGCCAAAACTTATTCGTGAGTATTTTCAGGAGCCAAAACTCTTGAGATTTAATTAACTATGAAGGAGCCACCTCATAAGGATACCATATCTTAGAATAAAATAAACTTTATTTTTCACACGTAAATTAAGAGAAAAAACCATGGTTTTGTAGAACATATATCACGAAAATTTTCCTCATTCGAGTGAATAGATCTATTACAAGGTAATATTTCTATCCCTTGATGAAGTCTATTATTTTCTTAATACAGTGTTTGATCATTTAGATATAAATCTTTTGAGATTTATGATGAATATAAAAAAAAAATCCCACCACTCATTTTTGAATCAACCTTCTCTCAGCTTATATCCAGTCTCACTAGGATATAGGAATTCCCTTCTAGTGTCACTAGATGACTAAATTAAGATTGGATAAGTTATAACTTGATCCTTACTTGAGCTGAAACTTGTGCTTTACCCTATTAAATCTTAATTTAAAATCTAACTAAATAAAATTGAAGTTAACAATATCAAAACAGAACATTAAAATAACCAACTTCAACCAAACCTTAAAATTGACCTAAGAAATAAGATTTAACCAACATGCACATCAAAATTATTATTTTCTTCTCAAATTATCGAAGAGCTTGGAACTTCATCCCATAACTTGTATGATTTTTATTATCACATATAAGGACAATGCAAACAAGTTCAACTATTATATGATATAATTCTTACATACAACGCTTCATTTTCAAATTTTCATGCATGAATAGTATTCCTTACACCCTGAAATTAGTTTCGTCTCCACAGAACAATTTAGTGATCAAAATTTCATTTAGAAGTAGCATGATATTGAAAATGATATATCATGAAATAAGTTTGATGTTGATCGGATATAATTTTTAACTAAAATTTTGCATTTTATTTTTTTATACATGAAAAATAGTCCTATATAAAAAGATTACAACGAACTATTATTTTTAAATATAGAGTGATGAGTGCATCTGAATTATAGAAATCTTTCAAATAGATCTCTCATTACCCAAATTGACCTCGATTTTGGAGCCTTTTAGGCCTATGATAATTTGGGCAATAGTTTCAATAAAAAGAAGAATAATCCTAATAATTTAGCCAAAATAAACTCAATTTAAAACCAAACTTTAAATAAAGTAAATATGAGATAACAATGCTTAATTTAATCAATTATAACCTACTAAAACTTTAATTCAAAATTCACCAAATTATCTCTCTTATATGATTGTGCCCATATTGATCTGAAATATATTAAGAAAGGGCTCACTACAACCAAACTCAATTGCACTATCGAATTCATCGTTTTTTTCACTATCAAATGAGCCAAGGTCAAAATTTTAGCCATAACCACCATAATCATTTTTAACCTCCTTAGCATTTCAAATTAAAAATTCCTTAAGCTTATGACCACCTCTTCCAAAACCAATTGCACCATTAGATTCCTTGATTTTTTTCTCTTTCAATGAGCAAGGGTGTATTTTTGGGCCCCAACCACCATAAACACCCTAAAAATTTGAAATTTTTTTCCCTTTCATTCAATTTCTTAAAGGATTCCCTCCAAACCAATGTCTTCCGAAACCCCCATCCTTGGAAAAAATCATTATACTCCCTCTCATCAATTCCCATACGCACAACCTCCCTCCTTCCTCTCCTCTCAATAGCAAAAATTTCCCTTCTCTTCCCTCTTTTTCTTCTCCCATGTATAAAATCCTCTCTCTTTCATCCCTCCATATAAGTTAGAGACTCTCATCAAGGAAGACAAGGAGAATTCATCATCCAAGCAAGGACAACTAAGGAAATCCTTAAAAAAAGGTATAAACTACTCTCTTTCCTACTTCAAAGTTTTATGTGGATTAACTTGTGAAATTGTGGTGAGTTTCCCTTTTTTCCTCTCATCTCTCCCATGAATTCTCTTTTACTCCCTCCTCCTTTCCCTCATAGCCAAGCCCCTTTTTCCTTATCCCTTTTATCTCTTCCACGTCTTAACCATCCTACACAATAACAATTTCTCACTCACTTCTTCTTATCTTCAAAAAACTTGAACCCCACTCATAATTCCCCACTCACTTATTCTTGCCTTCATTACACCCAAACTGTACCATAATTACCCACTCACTTATCATTGCCTTCACCATACCTAAACCCTACCATATTCTCCCATTCATTTTTTCTTTCCTTTACAATATTGGAACTCTATTAAATTTTCTCTCTCTCTCTCTCTCTCTCTCTCTCTCTCTCTCTCTCTCGCTCGCTCGCTTTTCCTCTGCCTACCCAAAATCTACTCATATTTTCTACCTCTCTTTCATTCTCTTCCTAGGCTACCTGAACCAAACTCCAATGATCTTTATTTCTTGTTCCTAATCTATTAAGAAACTAGCCATAATTTTCTCACTCGCTTTTTTGCTTTCCCATAGCCTAAACCCAAACATAATCACTCACACTTGCTTTCCTTTACCCTACCCGAAAACCTAAGTCACTCATCGATTAATCCTCACTTTCTAGCCTGCATGAAACTTCACTCAAAATGTTATCCTCTTTCCCTCTCCAGCCTACCCAAAACCCCACTTAAGCTCCTCACATTCCCTCATTCACTAGCCTACCTAAAATCTACTCTCACCTAAATCCACATATTCCCCATTTCATATTGCCCAAACAAATCCCTAACTCTTTCTTTATATTTTGTTTTGTTAAACTCAAGAAAAATCTCCAAATGATCTATTTGTAGGAGATATATTTACTAAAAAAAGCTCTAAATGAACTATCTTTATAAGGACTGATAAAGTGCTCTTAAAAATTACCTTTAATTAAGTGAGCTCTGAAAGAGAAGAATAAAATAAGTCTATGTATGCTCAAGCTTCTGTTCTTCTCATAAACTTATTTTCTTAAACTTTCAATTATTCTAACTTATGTTCTTAAAACTTTTAATAACCAAAGACAATTTTTAAGGGAAAAAATAAAACAAGAGCAAAAATCTTTTGAAAAAAGAAAAGACATTAATAAATCCCTTTCAAAAGAAAACATTTTCCAAAACTTAAATAATTTTTTTCAAATATAACTTTAACAAAATCTTTTCAACGAGAAACTATGTTTTACATTACCAATATTAAAACATAACAAGAACGTAAAATTCTTAAAAAGAAACTCATGTAAAACTTTTTCAAACATAACCGAAACCTTTTCAAAGCAATAATCTTTTATGAGTTTACCATTTATATCAAAATTATATGATTTTAAAAATCCCCTTTTAATAGCTTCATTATACATGACCTCTACATGTTTATAAGTTTGGTCTACAAATAAAGTTTACTTTCAAGAACATGCGATTTATAAGCTTAATTCATAAGCATACATGTCTTGAGCAATTTCATGCATACACAAATGCTTAATAACATTATTTTACTTAAACTTCTTTGGTCAATTAATGATGAGGGCTATTGATTATTGACCTCACTAATGCCTTATGCATGACTCATCCTTCATGGTCATATGTCCACTACATTATTTGGGAGATGCCATTAGAGTCTTTTAAACAAATGATTGAATTCACTTCGTATATATTAATGAATTAATTTTACTAACATTATATGTGTTGCTAAATATCTATTTTGATTTCCTTGCATTCTAGGTGTGATTCTCTTAATCAGCACATGAGACATCCATCACAAGGGATCGATGTATGGGACAAGACTATAGTTGGCTGTCTCACCTACATATAATTTGTATAGTGCTCTTAAGTTAAGCATATATTGAGGGTCCGTTTTGAGGCAGCTCGTGCGTTTCAGGATAAGCTGCTTATCTTGAAACGGGGCTCGCGGGCCAACCGCAGGGGTCGACCCACGGTCTGTGTTTATTGTAAAAACTCAAACACAGTTTCAGATAAGCTGGCGAAACGCGCGAACCAAACGGTACGGCGACGTTTTGAAAATGCCGCCCGCACTTATAAGCTGCCCCAAACAGACATTTAATTTATTAAATTATATATTAGTTTTATGGAATTCAAGCATACGCCATTATGCAAACATACTAAGCGTTTTATTAAGAATTATTAAGACCAAACCAATAAAGTTTAATTTTATATATCATTAAAAGTGCAGTGGTGATAATCATGATTGTTAGAAGATTTTAAATTCAATTTAAACTTTTAAGATAATCATGAGGTCATACTGATTTAGCATATATTCTTAGATTATCAGTTACTGTATATAACAATGAAGAAAAATTAAAGGCACATATTATAGTAATTTGAATAGCATTGAACAAACAAACACATGAACTTGAAGAACATCAATCATCATCACTTATCATTTTGAAAATCTGAATATGATAGTATTAAATGAGTGCATTACTGAAATGGAACTCACAATGCAACTTAAAAAAAGAAAAAAAAATGTAAAAGAAAAAACTCACTTGGTTCAAATTTGTACTTTTTTTTTTTTTTAGAATGACCGGAGGCTATTATACGAGCCAAGATCATCCCTCATGCGCCTAAGAGTTCGAGTACCGCACCCTACACTCAGGGGGAAGCAAACTTCAGACCAGAGGAGACTTACAACTGACAATCAGATGTCTGACCAACTGATCCGAATACGCAACTGATTTGAGTACGCAACGCTGGATCAAACTTATACTTGAATAAGCAATCCTAGCATGAAACCAGCCCTTATTTTTCCATCTTATCCGTCCTTTTGTTTTTCTTTTGTACAAGCTTAAAAGGTGGAATTGCAGAGCTACAGATGAAGCGCTATAGGAAAAGAGGCATACTGTAGTGCCTAGACGTAGCTGGTTGATCGCTCATATTTGTTCAGAAATAGAGGTAGGCATATATAGACAATACAGTCGCAATCACAAGAAATGACAATACTTCAGAAAATTATTGGCTTTATTCTGGTTCCATGGTTCTTATGAATGACAATATTGACCTGCACATGACAATCTAACTCAACTTAGGATCCGTTTGAGGCAGCTTATAAGTGCGGACGGTGTTGTCAAAACGCCGCCGTACCGTTTAGTTCGTGCGTTTCACCAGCTTATCCGAAACTGCGTTTTAATTTTTACACTAAACGCAGGCCCCGGGCGTTTTAATTTCAACTTAGGGTCTGTTTTAATTTTTACACTTGCTTGGCTTGGTAAGTGGCTTGTGTTCGATTCATTTGTCAAGCAGTTTAGCCGAACACAAGCACAAGCACAAGCACTTATTTTTATTTGATCGTGTTCAACTCATTTGACACAAATTGATCAAATAATTAAATACATTGTGATTCTTGATGTCTTATTTAAGAAAATATTTAAATCGATTACTTTAAAATCATTCAAATCCAACCCCATTTAGTGGGGTAAACGCTTGCTATTGTTGTTGATTAAAATCGTTCGAGCAAAATTGTCGTTGAACATATGAATTTAAATCGAACCAAACACGAACATATTATTCACGAGTCATTCCATACACGAGCGGATTTTGAACAAATAAAGTTTTGAATTAGCCGAACACAAACAAGTATTAGGCTCGCTTAAACCCATCTCGCATGCACCTCTATTAATTGATTCATTGACTTTTACTGGCCTATTAACATGTCATACAGAAGTTAGAAGTAGTTTATTTTTCTTACAAAATATACAATTTATTAAATT
This sequence comes from Phalaenopsis hybrid cultivar, assembly GCA_002079205.1. NCBI lineage: Eukaryota > Viridiplantae > Streptophyta > Magnoliopsida > Asparagales > Orchidaceae > Phalaenopsis > Phalaenopsis hybrid cultivar. Next base: position 816 of record JXCR01062675.1, on the reverse strand, counting down.
GATTTATCAAAATGATCATCAGCACATATTTTTGAATTCTATGTTCTATCTGAACTAAGAAGTTATGTTGTATCTGCTCTAATGAAGATTATTAAACCTTATAATATTTTCTTAGACATAAATCCCATAACAAAATTTACATGCTACCCAAATCTTTATACATTTACTTATCTCCCACCTAAACTTCAATTTTTACGGAAAAAAGCACTTTACCTATACATGAAAAGGAGTATTTCACAGTCCCTGTTGTGGGAAAAGGTTAAGTGTTGCGCCCGTAAAAATTGAAGTTTAGGTGCGAGATAGGTAAATACGTAAGATTTTGGTGTTGCGTATGTAAATTTCCCAAATTTTAAATATAAAATAGCATTTATAAATTTATAACATCAAAAAAATTAAATCATATCAAGTGATCATCTCTAGTGCATGCTCCTATTCTATCATTTAGATTTGCTTTTTTCCATCACGTATCCCAATTCGTAGGAGCAATATTACATGCAGATAGCGTAGGTGCGAATTTAGTCGTATTGTGGTGACATTCATCACAATAACACACAATACCATACAATATCACCACAGTATCACCAATCCACATGTACATTATCCTCACGTAATTTAATATTGAAGCAAAGATACACGATAGTGTAAAAAGAGTTGTTGATCATTGGTTAAAAGGAAATGACTGTCTTCAAAGTCATAATCTCGAGTGACATGATTTCTAATCTATTACTCATTATTCAAAAACATGTTGTATTTTTTAAAAGTTTTGTTAGGTGGTCCAATGTATCATGCCATCATATTACTTCACTAGAAATGAAG
>JXCR01062651.1:0-11914 GCA_002079205.1 Phalaenopsis hybrid cultivar | reverse complement strand
TTGGAGCCCTTTGATACTAAGGTATTAAAGGACAAGCAGAGATACCTACATGCAGCAGTCCGACTTCTTAGATTCCAGCAGTACGGCTTCCCTGATTTTCACTGGTTTTCCAAATTTCCAACAATCTGGCTTTCNGCCCTTTGATACTAAGGTATTAAAGGACAAGCAGAGATACCTACATGCAGCAGTCCGGCTTCTTAGATTCCAACAGTACGGCTTCCCTGATTTTCACTGGTTTTCCAAATTTCCAACAATCTGGCTTTTTGATTTCCAGTAGTCCAGCTTCCCTGATTTCCTCCAATTGTTCGAATTTTCAACAGTCTTGCTTTCTGGTTTTCAGCTGTCTGACTTCCTTGATTTTCAACAATACGGCTTCTCTGATTTCTACAGGTCTTCCTCCATAGATTTTCCCTGTATCAAGCCCTCCTCTGAAACTTTTCCTGCGGCAAGTCCTCCACCAAAATTCATTTTGCAACAGACCCTCCTCCGGAGTCTTTTCCTGCATGAAGTCCTCCACCGAAATTCTTCGTGCAGCAGGCCTCCTCCGGACCCTTTTCCTGCATCAAGCCCTTTTTCAGAATCTTTCCGCACCAAACCCTCCTTCAGAGCTTTTCTTACAACAAGGTCTACCTCTACAATTCATAACTTGCAGCTTTTTCTGCAGGTTGTGTGCATCCCTATAAACTCTCCCGCAACATTACATGTAGAAGTTTTTTGTCTACCTACAAATACTACAGAAACTACAATAAAAAAACAACCGCAGTCAACTAGAAGTTGACTTTTACTGCAGGTTGCTTACTTCCCTCCAAACTCCCCTGCAGCATTATCTGAATGAGTCTTCTGTATGCCTACAAACACTACATGAAGTGCAATCAAAGACGGCCTCAGTTGTTTACTTTGCTGTAGCATTATCTGTATGAGTATTCTACCTATCTACAGACACTGTAGAAATTGCAGTCAAAGACAATCGTAATAAAGAATGAAGACTTTAAGTTTTACCTCATGGTTTCNTATCTGTATGAGTATTCTACCTATCTACAGACACTGTAGAAATTGCAGTCAAAGACAATCGTAATAAAGAATAAAGACTTTAAGTTCTACCTCATGGTTTCTCCTCGCCCATTGTTTGATAGTTTCAAATTCCAAGTTGAACATGGTTTTTAACAATGTTTCAACTTGCGGGAGAGTATTAGAAGTTATATTAAGAAATAATTTACTCCTGTGAAAAGTTATGAGANACAATGTTTCAACTTGCGGGAGAGTGTTAGAAGTTATATTAAGAAATAATTTACTCCTGTGAAAAGTTATGAGGAATAAATTATTTCCTTAGATTAGGAGTTATTTCCTTACCTATTTTATATTTACTTCATTGAATTGAAAGTTATTTCTTTTTCTATTTTAGGCTTTCCTATTTTATGTTACTTTTTTTTTCAAATAATTAATATGAATTGATTATTGAAGATATTAGATGTTTTATTGTTTCTTTTATGTTATTTTCTTTATCTTGTCTTTCCTATTATAGAATTCATGTAAGGATTATTTATATCTCATTTCATATCATTAAAAAAGATTCTACTTTATTCTGCATTATTTTGAATTTCAACATAACAAAATTTAGCTTGAAACCTTGGACTGTCAAGTATCTTGGCTATGCATACACTGTATCTTCATAATGTGTAACCTGGATCACTGAAACAATCACCGAGTACTTATAAGTGTCGACATACTTTAAAAGGGCGTCCACTAATATTTTGTTTAATGAATCATGACCCATCCTTCAATAATTTTGGTTAGGTTATGAAGAAAAAAAAAACTTTCGCTTCCATAACAAAAATTTGTACAGTTTAGATAAATTTAGAAAATTGTTGTGTGCATGGCATTTACAATCTCTCCCGATTACACACAAATCGAGTGTATGTTAAATAACTCGATTGCAAAGGAAAACTCTCTTTTTGTGAGATTTAAAAAATACCGACATTAGATTAAAAAAAAGATCATTTTTTCACAGTTTAACAACCATGTTTACAAAAAGTTATAGTTGTNCTCTTTTTGTGAGATTTAAAAAATACCGACATTAGATTAAAAAAAGATCATTTTTTCACAGTTTAACAACCATGTTTACAAAAAGTTATAGTTGTCCTAAATAGATTCTTAATTACTATTATTTGCCTTGTTCCACTAACCTTGAGAAGGTCTAGTAAGTTCTTTGTAGATCCAAAATGATGTGACTTGGAGGTCGAAGCCAAAAACACACTTTGCAATCCTCCACTTAAATGTGATTGTCATCCAACTACACAAAAGAATCTAATAGGTCACAATCAATAAGTGTTTTGTGCATCGATCGTGACCGATGGAAATACTCATTGCTCATATGGCTTCTACAATCTCTCCCACTAAAACTTAGAGTCCATGTTGTATAGCTCGATTGTTGCGTGATCTCACCCTCTTCTTGGTATTGTAAGAAAATAAGCCTCTTTTTGCTTCTGAAAGTTTAAAAAATTATACATTTGCCATTGTTGGATATGGTGGTGTCGCTTCTTGATTAATTTATCTATGCTATTGCATGACTTGCTTCGCTAAACACAATGGGTGGTCCTCATGAGTCCCTTATAAGTCTAGAATGGTGTAGCATGGAGATTGAAGCCAAAGTAACATGATCATACTCCTCCACTTAATGTAATTGCTTTCCAGCTCAAGCAGCAATTCAAAAAACCTTAACTGGGTGCTATCCAAGCAACAATAAGCTCCAAGGCTTCTAACCATGCTCGTCTCATGTTCACTGAAGTTTGAAAATTCAACAATAGCCTCCAAGCATCAAGAATTAAAATTATGCAATGGGATATTGAAGCATTTGGTCAATATAAATCTAGACGGTTTTTAAGGCACAAAGCCTCAGAATCAGTAAATTATGTGAACTAAAATATATAATACAAACATTGAAATATGAAGTAAAAAGTGGCATATTGATATTCTAACTTCAAATCATGAAATAAGAAGTGCCAAACAAACATCAAAGTATGGTAAGATGTCAAAAGTAATAACATATAAGCATACCAAGATTAGAACTCCTATATTTAGGAGACACTCTCATCACTCAATGAGTCTTTATTAGAATCATTACCATAACATGGATTTCTCTCATGTCATCCTCAAATGTGTCAATGCTCTCCCAATCTTCCTCCTCATCTTCAATCTCAATAATCTTCTTCCCCAATCAATAAAAATCAATGAAAACATTAATTAAAGTTTAAAATAATAATTATGAATAATATAATTTTTTTTTTGTTAATTTTTTTATGATCTGTGTTAGACCTATCGGTATTGCTTTTGTCCCTATCAAAGCAATCATCATTAAGATCTTTGTAATAAATTTGATTGTATAACTCTGGCATTACCATCTACAAAACATTCATCATCTAATAGCGCGTCATTGCAAGATAATGGATCTTCGTTATCCTATAAAAATTTTCTTCAAATTTTCATCTTTTAATTTCTTGTTGTATATGAAATAAGCCAAGGAGTTCATACTTAAAATAAACAAACAATTTCTCTTTTTGTATAAATTTTATATATACTCATAGCAACGCATTGTAGTCTAGAATGACATCACCAAATTAAATCCAACAATCAACCAAAATTAAAAAAAACATACACAAACAATTAGAACAGCATACAAATTTATTCCCCTAATCTCCTCAATAACTCTCTCAATGCTATTCATTTCTCCTTCAATATTCAAGTCCTTAGCTCATAAATAGAGAGTGGTTTTAATAGATAGTGATTTTAGCCATCAACCATAAGAACTTATAGAACGAATCATATATAAATAAATAATGATTGTCACATTAAATTGAATGTATTTTGGGAAAAAATATATATCTTACAATATTCATACACGCATGCTTGTGAGCTTCTCCAGCATTTTCAAGGATATCCAATGGGATACTCTCAACCCCATATTTATCATGTGTTGATCCCTAGGTCCTTTTACAACTCTTCTTGATATTTGTGACCAAAATAAGAAGGATCTTTGCTATTAAGCCCCTATCATGATATGATTTATCAACTAATATATCACCAAACTATTGTTGCACTAAATACTTGGAATGTTTTCTTGTTCGATATGCATCAATATCCTCTATGGCTCTATCACATCCTCAAGCCCCTTGGTGTAGGATGCAATATTCTTATAAGAGCCAGAAAGATGCTATTTCATTCTTGTTACACCCCATTAACCACCTTATCATAATAGTTGCAATTCAAGTAGGCATACACCTTGTTACTTGAATTTCAATTTGCACAGTATGTTTTCATTCTAGGTCTTTTTTACAGCTCACTATTCTTTTCTCCTCAACTCTAACCATTTTTAAAAAAAACCAAGAATGAACATTTCATTTTAGAGAAAATAAATAAATAAAACATGTAAATGTTAAAATAAATAAAAGACCTAAATAAACAATTTTAAAAACTTGAGCTTAGAAATGAAAAAATTTTATGGAATAAATATTGATACGAGAAAAAGTGATATGGTGGAGGAAAAAGAGATGTGTTCTATGTAGAGGAAGAAACTTAACAAGGAGGAGGCAATGACAACTAGGAAGGAGAAGATCAATGGTGTTAGTGAGAATGAGCGGAGAGTAGATGTGAGGGAGAGGTGCTCGGGTATGATATAAAACTGAGAGCATACTTGCTTGAGGCGTGAAGGAGACACTAAGTTGAGAGAAGAGTTTTATTGATTGTATCTTATCTATATTTGTTTCTTTTATAAAATAATCCCAAGTTCTAAATTATTCACGCCATATAAAACTTGAGAAAAGGCACGCCTCGCAATTCACCCCAGAAGGCATGCGCCACATGGAGAAAAACCAAGAGAAGTGTTGAGGTGTGTCTCATACTACACAATTTTAAATCATGTTAAGCACCAGCAAATCTTGCAATGAATTGTTGCATGAAGTTGACAAATGATGTATTTCCTTTCATGGAGGAATGAGAGAACCATCACAATGCTGCCTCCGTGAATGTGTTGAATAGTCAATACATCATTGCATCGCTCGACTTAAAGTGAGCAACATGGTTGATCAAGTTCAACTTCCTCAAATAAGAATCAAAAACTAGCATCATGAATTGATGTAACAATTGAGCCTCCACAATCTTTATATAAAAATCATTCATAGACTAAACCTAACACTTTTCTAGGATATAAGGAAGAAGGGTTCTTTGTTGTACGCTACTCTACAAGGAAAGGAATATCATCAAAAAGAGCTAAAGCAACAACTATAGGGTTGAGGCAACATCAATGCCATGGAGAGAAAATTGACTCCCGATCTTGAGGGGAATGGAAAAGAGAAGTGGCTTGTTAAAACCGCTCAAAGATTAACTAATTCATCCTTGTTAGATAATCCTCCAAATTTTACAGAATTTAGGTGTTATAAAAGCAATAGATTTCTCACTGTGCAAGAACCTTTCCTTATCTTCATGATGTTCAATAACCAGGCTTTGTCTTTCACATATCCACAATCACCGTACCTATAGGAACGTTGGATACAAAGCTATATGGGGGAAGATACAAAGACCTTTCTATATGTATGGATTGAGCTCAAATGGTAAAAAGAAAGAGAAAAATATTTTGCTTTGGCGATTCTCTTAAGCAGATCAAACTAAAAAAGACTTGATTGACCCCAAAGATAGAGATGATTGAGTCAAATCGATTCATGGAGACGATTAAATGAGATTTATAGCTGAAACTTAGAGAAATTTCAGAGAGACTTCAATAGATAGAGCTATGGCATGGAATACAAGATCATGTGACTCTTATGCTCAATTAGTGACCCCCAATTTATAGAAAGGGGCCACAAAGTTATCAACATAAAATTGGTTGCATAATTTGATTATATACAAAATGCATGGCTTTGATTTGATGTAGTTAGCTATGTAGTGGATGGATCTAACTTTACTTGGTTGCTAATGAGGAACTTGAGATTAATTTCAAAATGAGGGTGAGTTCTCTTAGAGAGCTCTTTTGACAACAACCTTTAGTCAACTAGAGAGTACCCAAAACAAGTGGTCAAGTTCCTTGAAGAAATAGTCTTGCTAAGTTGGTTCAATAGGTAAGCGTTGATGTCCAAGGTAGAATACTCCTTAGACAACTTGATGAGATTCGATTATGAGTGACAGGAGGCTTTAAGAAAATTGAAATGTAAAAAGCTCAAATTTATATGAGATTTAAGACGGTTCCTTGTGTACCAGAATCAGCTATCATCGAAACATGATTGACAATGCTCAAAAGTACGTAGGTGGACAACAACAAAGCAGGAATGCTAAAAAGCATGTCAAAAAACTCATAAGTAACCTCAAACCAAGTCTCCCCAACAATAAAACAAAAGAACATTAAATATTTTCAATAGAACAGCAACAAAAAACAATAATAATAATCTTCAAAACATAGTAAAAATGTCAAAGATCCATCCAAGTATAGCTTCAAATGAAAGAACACATCACCTGATTGGCAAACCCCCAGAACAGAACCGAGATGACCACGCTCCCCCAAAGCTCAGCCATCACATAGAACAAGCAAAAGCTCCATATCCTCAGGATAGCTACCGGACCAAGGAAGCTCGGTCCGAGAGCAGCCAGAAGCTTATCAGCAAGAGCGGTGGGATGGATAACGTTATTCAGGGGATAGAGGATGAACGCAAAAGCCCCAAAGAAAGCGATGAAAGGGAACAGAACAGTGTAGAAAAGAGCCTCTTTTGATAAAGTATTAGATAGCTTGGTGTACAACAACATGAATCCAACAGCCATAGGCAGATTAATCCATGTCTTCAGAAAGGGGATAATCTCGGCACTGCTCCCTTTTGCCGTCACCACCAACACATCCTTTGTATCCCTCAGAATAGTATAGTTGAAAAGGATGCAGAAGAACATGAGACCGAGAGGGACTATCTTCTTCAAAGTAGTGGTGTCCACTCCCAAAAACTTGGGCTTCGCCTTTTCCGATGCAGAGCTAGTAAACCCAGCTCCGTCCGCCGGAACTGCAGCTCCAATCGTAACGTCTCTCTTCCGCAACCCACCTCGCGTTCTCCGCTCGCCGTCGGAAAAGGACAAGCTTTCCACTAGATTCCACGAGCTCTGCGCTCGGAGCCCGAATCCATTACGGATTTCAATGGCGTTTTGGGCTCTGACGGATATCGACGGTGGGAGGGCGTAGGTGGTGCGGGAGCTTCTGCGGTAGAGGCGAGCGCCAAGAGAGCGGAGGGGGTGAAAGGCGCGGGCTTGGGGGTTGGAGGGGAGAGAGAGAAGGCCTCTGGTCTGGATAATCCCTTCCATGGCTTCCCTCTCCCGAAAGATTTTTTGGATTGGCAAACTTTAATTCCCAAGAGGGTGAAAAGAAAATGGGCACTGGGGGTGACGAACGGGAGCGCGATGCCCCAATCCACCCGAACCCTGAACGGTGTGGATTTTATTATTTTTATTTTTATTTTTATTGTGATTTTTACGGTGAGATTTTTGAAGGAAGGAGATATTGGAGCATGTGAATTTGGTGAAAAGTGTTGATGGAGATGCGACGATGGTAGACTCACACGCGTGGCGGCTTGCTATTTCATTAAAATTTNACGGTGAGATTTTTGAAGGAAGGAGATATTGGAGCATGTGAATTTGGTGAAAAGTGTTGATGGAGATGCGACAATGGTAGACTCACACGCGTGGCGGCTTGCTATTTCATTAAAATTTGCCAGTGATCAAAATTCTAGTAAATTTTGAAATTTTTAGTTCATTTTATTTTAAACATAATATAAATTTTAATTATTTTTAATATACGATAAATTTAATGTCTTTAAAAGGTATTCTAAAGTTCAATCACGACCCAAAAGTATTGGAACAAAGTTTTAGCCTCTCTTGAACAACCACTTAGTACTCAAGGTAAGTCATATTCACAAAAATAAAAAAAGTAAGTCCTATTTACATATTATGTTTTATTATTTTAAACAACAAATTATGCACTTCTTCAACCACTGTATTTTTTNATATTCACAAAAATAAAAAAAGTAAGTCCTATTTACATATTATGTTTTATTATTTTAAACAACATATATTTTTTAATTAATTAATATAAATTATAATTAAATGATTGCATTTTCTTCTCATTTTTTTACCAAATTAGTTTATAATTTAATTTAATTTAAATATTTATCAGTAAAAATCGTAGTTTATGTTATCATTAAAGGTTGTTATAATTATAAAAAATAGTTTTGAATGAATATTTTAATTAGTATATTCAATAATTAGTTGATAAAATTAACCACAATTATTATAAAATATTATGATTTATTTTCANATTAGTATATTCAATAATTAGTTGATAAAATTAACCACAATTATTATAAAATATTATGATTTATTTTCAAAAATATATTATTTTAATCATTCTTCAAACTTAAAATATGTATTTTAATCAACTCAACAAATTAATTGTTTCTTCTATTATAAAGATTGATGAAATAAATTTATTAAATTTTTTTCTATATAGTAAATAGGATTATAAGATGTTATTTTGAAATTTATTTTATAGCAATCAAGATTTAAAATAGGTATGAAGAGAATCACGTCCATTTCATAGTCACATTCAAAATTAGATTTGTTTTTGAGAAAATGAGGGTCAAGCCAAGTTTTATTGATAAAAAGCAAATATAAGAATAAATAAATAATGATATAACTCAAAACCCAAAAAGTACCAGTATAATTAATCCAAAATTTAAACAACAAAAGACAAAAAATAAGAACGCTTAGATAATCTTAGCGTCATGAAGATTGATTGACGCCCTAGGCTCGTGTTCCAAATGAAGCTCTCATAACAGTAAGAGAGAAGCTCACCCAAGTGCTTTCTCAAAGTAATGAGGAAGCTCTCTTCGCTGGAGAGATCACCAAAGTTTCACCTTCATCAATGTAGGATGAAGCTCTCCCTCCAAAAGGAGAGACCAAGAGCTCATTGGAGTCGCCCTTCCCTCAAGCTAGGATGAAGCTTTCCTAGTCGTGCTCCCCATATAGTTGGCTGGAGAAAGAGATGTCGCCAGAGAAGAAGAGGAAAAAGTTGGAAGACTGCCCAACTCCCTTGAGATTCTCCTTCAACAAATACCTAACCAAGTGGAAGACTGGAGAAAAAACTAATCTCGGTACTCTCTAGAGAAGAAGGTGGCCAAAGCTCTAGAAAACCAGAATGGAAGCTTGGTGGAGAACCTTGGTTGCTCCCCCTACTTAGTTGAAATTGCATGCCATCTCTTCTTCAAAAGGATCAAAGTGTCCTAAATTTGTACACATGGCCACCATTTCCTACCCCCTCTTGACTATTCCTTCATTATCCCTTTAAACTTTCCATAAACCATCACTTTCAAATGATTTTTAGTGGGGTTGAAGGAGCTACCAAAGATAGAAATCGAAAAGGCCAGATGACCCGGCATAGTCAAGCCTGAGACCCAGTGTAATTACTACACTGGGTTCTCAAGTTGGGCGGTGTGATCACGCCTCCTGGGTGACTTGGGCGTGTTTCAGGAGCTTAAGGTGTGGTCATGTCTGGGGATCAGCGTAGTAATGCCCAACCCAGACGTAGTCACGCTGGACTCCCACAAGCATGGGCCTCTGGAAAAGTTCGTCGAAGGGGAATACAAGCTGCATGTGAACCTTGAAAGCCTAACATGAGTACAACATTACCCTCAAACTTCTGTAGATGTCGTAAATGCATCTAAATACTCAAGAAAACACTTTGCATGTATACTGTATCAAAAATAGCTGCCAACAAGGCCGTAATCAATAGTTGCAATAGCATTCATACGCTGTAGAGAATGGAGTTGAGAGCAGCATGACTGTGATAACATTTATAGGTTACAAAGGCCGGAGTTGGGAGTTGCATGAACTGCAATAACGTCTTTAGGTCGTAAGAGTCGAAGTTGGGAGTTGCATGGTCTGAAAAAAAATTTGTATGCTAAAGAGGTCAAACTTGGGAGTTGCATGAGCTAAGACGATGTTCGTAGACCAACGAGGTTGGAATTGGGATCCGCATGAGTTGAGATGATCTTCAAAGGCCACGGAGACTAGAGCTTGGAGTCACATGAACTGAGACATTGTCTAGGGATGCAAGTGAGTCTAACCAACTAGTGAGCCGACTCGAGCTCGGCTAGATAAGTGGCTCGTGAATTGAACCCGATGAGCTGACAAGACAAGCTCAAGCTAGGCCCAACTCGACTCATTAGCTCGTAAGCCGACTCGTTTAAAAAATATTAATATAAAATATACTCAAATTTTATTAAGTTTGAAGAATTTATCTTTAAATCATTAAAAATGTTAAAAAATAAATATTATGTATTTTATATAGGTGATTTCTTAATTTTTTCTCCAAATCGTTCATTTTATTTGTCATTTTATTATAATACTAACTTAAATTAATATTATTTTTTTTCTTTTATAATAAACAAGTCTGCTCGTGAGCCGACTGAAACTCATAAATTTAACCTCGAGCTCGAACTCGATAAACTTAATCAAGCTCAAGATTAAGTTGATTTGGTCTGGTTCTTGCCTTTGCCAACATAGACTAATATGGGCTTTACTACGTCGTTTAGGCCCTTAGCAGAGGCTGAGTGAAGTAACAAGCACCAATGCAGGGTGAGTGCACGAAAAGTGATATCAACCAAAAACAACAAGGAATTAGCCTGGACCCTATACTGGTGCAAAATACTTGAATTTCAAACACTAAATATCAGAAACATGGCCATAAGATGAAATAAGTAGCCTACATTTCTATTCACAAAGATTAAGAGCAAACAATAAAAAAAAGATAAGATACCCTTTTTTTTTCACTGTAAAATGCTATTATAAAATGCTATTATCTCTAAAATACTAATGAACCCTACCTCAACAACACTTAAGAATCAAAAAGAATATCATAAAAAGATCATACAACCCAATCCTTACAAGAGATCTCCATATTTGCATTTTCATCATTAGAATCACTTTTTCCAGCCACAAAATTTGTCTGCTTTGCAGAAACAGATTCATTGTGCGCTGAAGGAACCAGCTTGGTAGAATCCGATTGCTGGTAAAGAACACCTCCTACAAGAGTGAAAAGTAGGCAAACTAAACCAAACGGACTCGCATGTTTGTCCCATATCAAGACATTGATTCCAACTGTAAGAAACTTATTCACAACTCCTGTCACTGTAAAAGCGGTAGCAGATATAGCTTTCCTCACAGCAAAACCAAAGAAGCTGATAAGGAATCCGAAGCACAGGACAAACTGACTGCAGCAAAAGCACCAAAAGCAAACCAATCGCCATTGTTCGATCCAACTGCAGTAAACACATCTGAATACTCTCCAGTCATCAGCCAGAATAAAGGTGACATCATCAAAGATAATATATTATTGTAGAAGACACTAAAGATGCACTGAAAGTGTCTAGATTGGAAGGACATGGCTGGTTTCTGAAAGCAGTGTCAGCAATAGACACCAATAGTGGGGTCAAAGATCGAAAAACTATAAAAGTGTCTAGATTGGAATGACGGAGCAGATTGGTGTTCGTGAAAATAGGAAGATAGAAGACAATGGCAGCAGGTAAGAACTTTTTAGCAGTTCCAAGTTAAGAGGATCATGGTGGAGAAATCCCAGTTTTCCAGTAATCCAAACACCAGCAGCAGAAGTATTGTAATGCGGTTAAGCGGCCTGGATAATTAAACTTGGTGATCGCAACTTTGTTGATGACAGCAAGCAAGCTCGAACACAGAGCATAAGACACAACAAGGCTACTGGTCGCATGGTAGTGTTTTGTCGCGTCAAGTTTGATGACCGCCATTGTTAAACTCTCCACCAAGTCTGCAAGGTTTGTGGTTTTCCTCTAATTCACTAAAGATGCACTGACACAAAGCTGCG